>JAQFZX010000469.1:0-57853 GCA_034682405.1 Hydroisotoma schaefferi | reverse complement strand
CAATTTGTAGACGATTTTCTCCTAACATTTTCCTTAATTTTTCTACACCGATCATTCTTTAATTTATTAGCTATCCTGTACGTCAATCAATTTCACCTTTTCTAGGCAATATCAATTTTTTTAAAGTAGAGAAATGCAATTAAGTAAAATTTTAAGACAGACGCCATCCCGATAATTAATTTTTTCTAAATGGAAGAAAGTTTTTAGGTTCTACTCTACGAATTACGATTAGCATGTTTGAAATTGTGCAATCAGTTAATTTGGTCTTCATAGTTTAAATCCGGCTAGAAAAAAATTCATATCAATACCAAACATTTATAATTCTAACTCATCGAGTTCAAGCATAAAACTTATCAATTTATGCACATAAATTTCAGTTTTACTCCAAATGTCATTTTAAAATGAGCTTTTGCAATAAACCCACGAAGTTATTATTAGCAAAAAATAGTTATCTTTAAAAAACATCCTGAAAAATCGAGGATTATTTTGGGTTGAACAATCTACCCCCCCCCCTCTAAATAACTCCCCCCTGCAAATGAGACCATTGAAAATTAACTCCCCCAGGGGAGTAATTTCCGGAAATACGGTAGCTATCTTCAGCTACGGATGCCAAATAAATATTGCCATATAGCTTTGGTACTTCACACATGCATACTTGCAGCGTGTGTGCACATAGGTGTTATTAGGCAATAGTGCAAAAGTAACAACCCGTTTGAGTATCGAAACTCAGCCGTACCTTCGATAACAGTACGAAACGAGTGCTTTGCTTCTCAGCTAAAAAACCTAGATAAAATCTATAGGTAAACTTAACTACGCCATTTCTTTCCATTAGTTTCTCTTTGTATAGTCTGGGCCTTGAATTGAAGTAACGAAAATCATTTAAACTGGCGTGCACTATGAAACTTCTAGGATAATCGATCGAAATGTGTTCAAGAATATAATGCAACGCCTTCTGCAACAATTGAATATGAAGACTGCAATGGTTTTTATCAATTGGGGAAGTGTGACTTTTTTACTTAGAATAATCTCTCCAATAAAATAAATATATTATAATTTATTATAATCATTTCATTAATCAGGAATGCCGTAGTAAATTGCTTAACAAAATAGTGTTCCAAGACATATTGGCCATGATTTTGTGATCACTTTTCTCAGATGATGCTAAGCATCGAAAATTCTGACATCTGTATCTGTAATTTACATTTCATTATATCATTGTCCAATAAATTATTGAACTTCAACTACCGTTAATGTCCAAGAACTTTAAAAAACTTGATATTTGAAGTAGAAGCAGCTGGAAGACGTAAATATATATCGTTAATACGCATTACATTTGCATTGCCATATATAGCCGATGCGTCGTGATAAAAATAAAAACATTTAAGGCTTACTTATAATGCAATTAATGTAATTGAATACGCGTCGTCCATATCCTATCACTGCGTCTGCATTTTTCAAACCCTCCATTACTCCTCCCATCCGTAAAAATCGTGCAATTCATGATGTTAGCATCAAAATCCTGTTCTACAATTGTCTAGCATTAATTTCCTGTCAGCATTACAGAAGGGCGCAAAATTGGATCTGATTTTCTTCATTTTGATCTTTAAAAATCGCATTTTCAATTTTATTCATGAAATATTCTAACGGGCGTTGTAAAATTTGACCTTAGACCTCAAAAGGGTGAAAACGTATAAATGTCGTATCACACTACCCCAAGTTACAGTAAATCCTGACCGATTTTGTCTATCTTGGTATTAAATAAACCGTTGTAAACGGGCGTAACAAAAAGGCTAGCATGGGGTATTGGAGGAAAGACGAGACATTTAGGGGTATTGGGGACAAGTTGAGACATTCTGGGGTGTTGGGGAAAGTGGAGAACTGTGGGGTGTTAGGGGCACTTTGAGACATTTTGGGGGCACTTTGAGACGTTTTGGGATACGGGGGGCAATTTGAGGCATTGTGAGGTGTTTGGGGCACTGTGACAAATTTTTGAGGTTGTATGAAGTTATCACGGCTGTGGGTACCATTTGGAAGTAGAGTCTCACCTTTCCCCATGTGACCTTCGCAAGGTCATAACGTTAGATCAAGGTCAGTGGGGGTGCCCAAATAGGGTCCGATGAAGTTATCACGGTTGTGGGTACCATTTGGAAGTAGATTCTCACCTTGCCCCATTTGACCTTCACACGGTCATAACTTTTGACCTGAGTGTCACAGAACAATTTTGATCATTGTTTTGAAATCCTGTAGTAAGTACCTTTTCAACGATACCATGGTTGATAGGGGTTAGCATAGACGAATTAGTGACCTTTGACCCCACCCCCAGGGGGTATGACCCTTCGACTTGAGCCCGCTTGTAAACGGACTTAATAGACTAGTAATAATGTAATAAATATTTGTGAAACGTGTATTCTAAGCAAACTCTAAGCCATTGAGGATGCTCAATAATAATACAGATTCAGTAAGTTTATCGCCTGAAGAAATGCACCAAAGGAATCCATCCCCCTCAAGAACATAGGATATTTGCATGATCCACATTTTTGTCCTCTCTCTATTTATAAATCAATAGAATAAATATGGCAGATAAAAACCAACAATGGTTTCCATCCATAATATTTTTAGATTGCAGTCAGTCTTTCCTGTTCCCACATTTTGCATCATAGAAACCTAACTCATCTCTTCTTTGGAGTCTTTAAAATATTGCAAAAGTTTGTGCAACTTTTCGTCACAAAATACATTTGTAAGCATGCCTTTCTGGGTTGAGGTACATTTAACAAACGGAACCCTGTCTATACTACCAATGCAATGCAATCGTCTCGTTCACTCACATCCACATCAATTCTTGTTTTGGTTTTATATTTTAACACCAAAAAAAGTTTGTCCCGCATTTTCGAAAAGTGCACAAGCTTTGTCTCCAGTTCTGCCCTTTGGTCTCATCCGCCTTTGAAATACATATAGCTGCATATGATAATATTATAAAACCACACTATACAAACCTTGCCTTGCAGGTGAGCCTCTATCATCGCATATATATGTTACCCAACCTACTAGTAACAAAACTAGAAATGTGTATAGAAAGTGCTGACCCCAATTTCTCATAAATTTCCTGACAACTCGTTGAATACTATTTGAAATTGGAATACGAAATGAGGATGGATTCATGTTGAACAGGGGACCCTTCAGCAACTTCTAGCCACTTGACTTGAAGACATCCACTTCACCATCCACTATTACCCTTCGTATTCAATCCTTTCTTTAAGTTTTATTCTACAGCAACGTAACCAAAAAAGAGACATTCACTAATTTTATCATCAAACTGGGCCAAGCAGAGAAGGTTCATTTTTTCCAAATTCCAATTCAGCAATGCAAGACTTTCTCCAATACAATACTACTTTAATTAAGTCTCCTAGTTTTCCAAAGAATTACAATGCTTGCAGTCAATTTAAAAAGCTATTATTGAACTGCAAAAGCCGTACTCTCAGCTTAATTAAAGTCAAGCTCAAAGTTAAGTGATACGGCTTTTGTAGTGAATGAAGAGGGTAGTAAGATTTGGAAGTTTTGCTTTTGAGTTTATAGTTTCAGAGACTATACAACTGATGCATGTTCTACCGGCTTAAACCAGCGTCGAGCATGAGTTCGTCAAGTGTTTTCAAAGCCTGAACTGGATGCACGGACGATGAACGGTTGCTGGTTGGATTGAATAATGTCAGTAGAAAGCAGCTACTACAGGACCTAGAAACGTTACATTTAATAGAAATAAGACAGCAAGTCTTTAAAAGTAATGCTCCGACTGATACTGCGTGGTTGGATGCTGAAGGGCCAAAACTTTTGTGCTACTTTCGCCGCTGCTACTTACAAGTATTTTGCTGTTTCATAGTTTGTTACTTATGAGAAATTTAATACTTATTAGTGGACAAGGAAAATGCTTGACAAGGAACGACCTTCATGGATTACTTACAATGAATTAAATCGAAAATACGTTCAATTAAGAAGAAATGTTTAAATAATTCACATTCAGATGACAAAAGTGACTATTGCATTGTTGAGAAGTGGAAGGCAAGCTTATTTTTCTACTTTTAATGGAAATTTTCTAAAATTTGAAACCACTTCAGAGTAGAAACGTAACAAAGCCAGACACTAACGGAAATACGTTTCACTAGTTCATCCAAAGTTGGATCACAACCAACCTCTAGTCCTAGACTACAAAAGAAGTAACAGCGCTGCTACGACTGTGAGGAATGCTTAAAAATGTGAACTCATCCAAAAAGTAGAAAGACGGCATAAAAAACAACGCCATGTACTCGTGAATCTAGTCGCATAAGCAAGATGTATCCTACTGAAACCATGAGACTATATGTGTTATGAGTATATAGTACAAGCATCGATCCATGAAACTGGAGATGCTGTACAATTCTAAAAACTTTACTATAGGTCTTCTGTCAAGTTTGTGTGAGTCACTCACCAAGCCAGTCACATCTACAAGGGCTCTCTACCAACAACACAAGAGTCCTTCAAAAGGATTCAACCATCGACGAATTTTGCGAGTTTCTAAATATGTTATCTATCAAGGTTATGCAAGCCTCACTCAGTATCAGTGGTTAGCTGTAAAGCGAATTTTCTACCTGGCAATTCTAGATGTTTATATCAGGATAAACTATCTAGTTTCCAGTAAGCGGATTGTTTTATTTTACAACGGTTAAAATTGTGAGTCGTGTCTTTCCTTCCCCAAAAACTTAGTAAATATCAAGATGTTGCGAGTTCTCTGTAATCAATTCATTTATGAATTGCGATTAAATGAGATCTTGTACTACGCAGAAGTTTCACAGAAGATTTAAGTTCCTGAACTCGATTCCTTTTTTTGTTCAATGTCAGAATGAACTTACGAGATCTCCTCCTCCAGCTAAAGCACTTCCACTGTCAGTTATTTTCGTCATTTGTGGCTCTACTTGGTGGAGAAAGTTTGGATCCATTTCATTTTATTTAAGCATGGAAGTTTCCACCATAAGTGAAATATGCCTTGGCAAAACGCCCATAATAAAGGTGATACTTGAACGAGCTGCTCAGAACTTGGCGAAAGTAAAGTCACTAGGCAGTGGCAGTGTGTCGGTGAATGGATAGTAGTGGGACTATTCGTTTTAATAAAACCCAGTTGATTTTACTTTCCAGATGTGTGTGTGACCGCTATGCATTCCTAACCGCGTTGTCTGATTCCGATCTACACAACGTCATTTTAAAATGGAAGTCAAGGGGCAGCGATTAGTCGATAAGCCAAGTGATCTTGACCGTCCGGGGGGTTGGGGTCAAGGGAGCTTTCTGTGTTTATGAAAGTTTAGGGACACATGATGAATCAAATCACAGTGAAATCAAGCATAGAAACCCCTGAAAGCAACGGAAAGTGTCTAGGAGTACTGCAAGGGCCCTTAAAGGGTTCAATGCCTCGAATACATACTCGTAACAAGTAGGGTAAAAGTAGGGCATGGGTAGGGTACGAGTAGGGTACAGGTAGTGTACTAGTAGGGTACGAGTAGGGCACAGGTAGTGTACTAGTAGGGTACGAGTAGGGTACAGGTAGTGTACTAGTAGGGTATGAGTAGGGTACATGTAGTGTACTAGTAGGGTACGAGTAGGGTACTAGTAGGGTACGAGCAGGGTGGCTATTTATTCGTCTACTCAAGGTTAGTGCCGGGTATTGATGGTTTATATTGATCGAAAATTAAAGGGTCTTTAAGCGGGCGTGTTTCACGGGATCGTCGACCAAGGGAACGGAGCAACGGTGTCATCTAAGAATACAGTTAAAATAATAAAACTAGCAAGAAGTGCCAGTTGCGATTGAATATTCTATGTCGCAGTTGCAGCAAAGCTTTATTGAAGTCTCAACCAATTTTTACGAGCATGGCGAGCCCCATATTACATAATATGGGCTTATCCGCCTAGTTTCTTATAAAAATACTGGCAACAGCAGTAGCAGCCATGGCCCTAATCTTCAGCTGGCCTAATCGATAACATCTTTAATGCTAAGTAAGCACCTCCCATCGTCTATCATCTCTATGTGTAAACAAACGATACTGAACTTTAGTGGAAATACTACAATGAAATGTTACGTTTAGCAGTGAAATCCCATCTTTCCTAGAACGATCAAGAAGGCGTATTGCCCAAAGCTAAGTATCCGTCCATTCAGTTATAACAGTTCTTCGAAGGCGAATTTATGCAAGCGACAAATACCAAGAAGCGTATCAGTGAATTCTAAGTAAAGCGTTCAATCGTATCCAAATTTGAATTAATTCAACTGAATAAGTTGAACAATTATATGTTGTTACGCGTTTACAAGATGGAATAAATCTACTTAGAGTAGAATACTTGCTTTAAGTAAGTTAAGTATTGACACGACCAGAATTGATTTTAATTTCATCACAGAAAGGAACAGCATCCATCCCATCACAACCCTACTTGATTGCCTGTCTGCCCTCTAAAGTCAATTAAACTTCTGTGAAAGAGGCGTTTTAAGAATGAGATTGCGATACTAACATCCCTTGAGGTTAAGGCTGAACACTCATCTTGTCATTGAGAGACCCGATGCAGGAACGGATTTCTACTCACTTACATGGAGAAAGTTACTACTAAGGAAGTACTACTTCTTCCACTCAAGTCAAGAAAAAAAGTAGCACAATCATTCCATCATAGCATAGACTACATAGTAAGCAGAATTTAACTAGAACTCTACAAGGCCAACAAGCCCTTGGCACTTCATCCCATCAGATTAGAATTTGAACTTTCTCTTGCTGGCTTTCTAATTTTTTCGGCCAACCATACGTTTTAATATTATTGAAATAGCTATTGCTCCTTAAAACTAAGCATACTTTATCCCTAGCAAGTCTTAAGAAATGGATAAAATAGTTAAAGAACGCCCTTTTGATCATTATTACGTACGTCCAAAAGTCTTATTTGTAATGGTAAAAATTGTACTCGGAAAAGTAATAGTTTCACGGAAGAAAAACTTGCAAGGCCTTACTGGTTATTTGGTATAGTTGGCTTCAGAAAGGAAGAATAAGAATGAAAAAAGTAGAGAAGATGTTTTTGGAATTAATAAGAAAGAAGTAAAATGTGTGTCGGTAGTTTGTCAGAAAGTTCTTTGCAAATAATAAAACTCGACAGGCAAGCAGGGATCTTGTTCGATAAGAAAAGAGTCTGGAGTCAGTGTCTATCTAGGAGTGTCTCTAGTTTTAGCCAGCGTATTACAGAATATACGTATCAGTGCGATCTTTGCAGTGCAGTGACATACTATCAAAGCTAACCCACATCCAAAGAACTAGAAGCAATATATTTTAACTCCAAAAGTTGTTTTCTCTTAGGGGGGAGTCACTCACGATTATTGAAAAAGAAAGATTAAGCTAGCAAAGGCGACGAAGGGTAGAGGGCGATGGGTAAAATTACTATTTAGAGCGTATACCTAATAAAGCCTAATACCGTATTGTCTCGAATAGTGTCCTTCCTCAAATAGTGACCCCTTTCCCCCTTGATTAATATTAGTAACCACATAAGCCCTATTTAATTGCATGTTAAATTTGACCCTTAAAAACCTGAAAACATCATTAGTAGCCCGGATGCTATTTTAAACTACGTAGAACGAAACCTAATGCTAGCGAGCGAGTCGAGTGTAATTAGAATCAGGGATTGGCTGAACAATTAAGATTTTGTAATGATTCGTCCTTGTATCAAAAGCTACACTTAATAATTTGTGAATTTATCTATCACAGAACTTAAAGAAAGAATTACAACTTTTTCTAAATGTTTAAAATTCCGATTTGATTTTACTGCAGATTACTGTCAACATAAAATAGGAGCGACAAATTTCAATTTTTAGTACGTTTTACCTTTCTAAGGAGAAAGTCTATAGTAAAATCATGGTTGGAGGGGCAACAGTGAGGAAGCAGATTACTTATTACAATGTGTTATTATGTAACTCTGAAGAGTGCAGAATTGTCATTACAATAATGGCCTCCCTTTAATTTATCTTGCAGATGAAAAGTTTTTACACAACCTATAACAATAGCTGAGAACATCTAGGTCCAACTTAGAGGATTCGGTGTGTTTTACTTTAATTCCCATCTCTTGCTTGGTTTGCACTGATCATTGTAATGTATTTACTTTAATAAGGAAATAGAGGTTTTCCTGACCTGAAATTGGAACAAGGGTGGATGATCCAATGACCGGCATTTTTCTGTCTAATCCGCTCCTTCATTAAAGCCTTTTTAGAACCAAATAATTTCATAGCGAGTTTGTTGTCCGTGGGCTGGAACAGGGCTTGGAGTTGATTTCTTATAAAAGAGGGTTTTGAGTCTCCAACACCGCTGCCCGTCGAGCTTGGGGCATGTCCCCCGTGACCTTGTTTGTCCAGGTTTGTCATACTTGGCGTTAGGGGCTCGTCCTTTGGGGTTCCGTAAAGACTTACGTCATCCCCGGAGAAATGCACTTTGGATCCACTCATTCCGCCTGGTGCTGATCTGCAAACATAAAAAGGAAATTTGTTTTTAATAAATTATATCCCAGAACACACTTTACTTTTGTGTATACAGTTCAGAACATAGCCTATTGGAAACTTCAGCATTTGTAAAAGTTGATTATGGTTGGACTACACGACTATGTTTTATTAGTAGATTATGGAAACGTTTTTGACCATTACATTCATTTTTAGACGTTTGTGCTGCATGAGATACTAAGAATTGTACGTTAAAGTAAATTTGTAAATAATGTTATGCAATCATCACCCAGACTGAGTTCGAAATTAGGCACTGACCTTAAGTAGTACAGTCAAACATCAAAATGAATTCACACATCGTATCGCGCACATATTAAGCTCAAGTTACGTATTTACTATTTTATGATCTTCATAATAAAATAATTCAACCCCGACAATAGTACACACCAGTGTAAGCGTTTCCAGTCTCAGCCAATTTAAATTATAAAAGTTATTGATTGATCGAGAATTAAATTGTACTTAAATAGTTGTTGCATAGCCCTCCCGGTATTAAATTCTTACGTCTTTAAATTAGCCGTTTCCTTTCTACCTGTATTAAAACTGGACTAACCCCAACCTAAACTAAAATAATACATCATAAAAAATGTATAACTTTCTTTAAAATATATATCACTAGCCAAAGGGGCCCGTTTAGCACTCCAATATACATTTTTAACACAATCCAGCCTAGTATAACATTTAATAAAACTTATACTACCGTTCGAGTAAACGCGTGTCTGCCTGTCCGTCCCTCGCCATGACATATATATGTTTAACCTTCTAGCGTTAAATCTAACTAACCTAATCTCGGTAAAAACCAAGTTATAAACGTAGGAGAGTGTTAGGAGTAACATCAGCAAGGGTAAAAGTAAGCAGTAGCGTTTTTATCTAGAGTAACGTCGGGATTTTAGAGTGAGGCAGTTAAATATTTGGCCGGTGAGTTGGACCAGGGAGAAGAGATATACTTGTCGTCGTAAAAGCAAATTAGCCAGGTGCTCGTCCGTTGCCTACATCTTTAAGAAGTACTTACATATTTATTAAGTGTTCATGTCTGCTGCATTCCTTGTTTGTTTGTGTGACTGTCTGAAGTTTCTCTCTCTCTCTCGCTTTTTCTGTACGTTTGCTTAACAATATAAAATACAGAGTTAGCTGGGTTCATCTGCGAAAACTTTACGAGAGCAGAAAATGTTTTGGAGAAAGGAGTGGCTGTGCTCTTTAAAGCTTTAATGTGAAGTTGGTTGTTTTAAACAGCAACAACGAACCCTCTGTATATGCAGGTTTAACTAGAGATGTCTACAAATTTCCATACACGGCGTAGCACATTCTTTGAATGTAAGGATGAATGGAAATTTGTTTATGGAAGCGTTGCCCCCCATTAAATAAACATTCTTATCCTTCGATAAGGAAACTAAGAAGATAAAATGGGGGATGTGTAGACAGTTAAATTAAGGCTATTGGTGGATACTAACTGTAGGAAAGAGCTGCATTAAGGAATTTTTGTGTCTTTAATAATTTTAACTTTAAAATATCATAATATTTTCGAATTAATTAATATTAATAAACCTTATCATCTTGAAATATAACTGGTAATAATTAATACACCACAAATTAGTCGAGGAAGCAAGCCTGTAAATGGAGTTACAACCTTTCTCAGCATAAAAAAACCCCTGCTGCCTGAATAGTCCATCTACTTTTAATCAGAGTCATCCGAATGCAAAGTTCAGTTGGTAACTATTTCTGTCCAACTCTTAATTACAGGCGTGAAAGTGGCAGTATAGCAGTCATTCAGTCAATGGATTTGGACTGCTTCTCTTTGATTGGATTGGCGTACCTAAATCTGATAAGATTCCTAGTTTAAAAAATGTTTGCTAGTTTGTAGTTAAACCGTCAAAATTGTCTCCTAACAAAGAATAAGCTCAAGAAAGCGAACTGGCCGAGCTTGCTCCAGCATAACTGTGAGCGTATTCTTTCTCGCATGAATGTTATAATTATAGTTTGGTAAACAAACTGCTGCTGAAAATAGTTCAGAGATTTTCCAAACTTTGGCTCACTAGCTTTGATCTCAGAGTTCTCATTCTTCCTTGGCAAGCTTGTTTGTATGTCTTTGGTGGTCTATCGTATCGTTGAAAAACATACGGCTGGTTTGCTCTTTTTCTCTAAAGAACAAGAAAAAACTCACTATCTTTTCCGAAAAAGATCCAAAGGAAGGAAAAAGGAAGCTCGTTTAATACCAAACAACTAAGAAGGATTTTTTATTTCCATCATAATTTAACGGATCATTGAGTCCGGCGGAGAAAGATTTTGTGTATTTATTCGGCAGATTGGCTGCAAAGAAACACTCTAGAATGACTTACTGAATGAGTGGGTTGTTAGTACTCGCAGCAAATGAATAGACGAAGGAAACGTTATAGGTATCTCATGTTATTCATTCTTAGCGGGATCATAATACTTGTATGTTTTGTAGATCAAAGCAGGAACATATATTTCGGATTGGCCAGCGAAACATTTCCACTTACCATAAGCTATGTGTACAAATTTGTATTTATCATGCGTACTATTACGGAGTGTTTTAATACTTTCTCGTCTTCTCATAGATTTCGTACTCTACCCTAATTCTGGCTATTTTATTTGCTTTCGTCAGTAAATTTGAAATTATCTGGCTTTATTATTTGCCACACTGGCTTTTGCCAAACTTATCAGGCCAGATGCTACAAAGTTTGTATGCGAAGCTTTGACGAATATATTGTTATTAATATTATTAGACTGCCAAAAGCCTTTGAAACCTAAATCACGATTTTGTTAGAATCTGTCCAATTTATTCGCTTCGTCGAACGAATGAATAACAAAATGAGTTGATACAAATAGAGATATCTGACCTAATGCATCAAAAATACGCGCAGTTGGAAACGGTAATTATCTACTAACTACTAAATGTTTCTTGCAAGCAGTGAAGCGATTCGTGTATTAATGATGGGAAAGTTTTTATTCCATTGTAGAAGTTGCTCTAGCGAGCACACAGTATGAAAGGATTGTATGCAGGAATAGCTTCTCTGCTCTCGTTTGATTTATCAATCATGTAAATCCCATTTGTCTGAATAGAATCCGTTTCTAGAAAAAGAATTCGGGAAAGACTGACATTGTGCTACTTGTAGATATTTGCCTCTCAGCAGAATAATTAGGATGTGCTTTCAAATAACCATGAAAATAATACTTATGTATCGATACAATAGTTAAAAATTAAAATAAAACAATGAGCCCAAAAGTATTTTATTTCACCATAAATGCAACACACCATAAAATGTGTATATATTTTTTACATTTTACTAACTGATATCTTTCATTTTTAGCACGATCAGGTATTTATCACGGTTAAGACACGTGCCAATTAGAGGTAGTGAGAGACATAAACCAATTAAATGTTTCAGGAAGTCAAAAGTCAGCGTGGAAGTTAACATATTTGGTTGATTTCTTTCGTCGCTTCTTCAATCCACGACTATAGATTATATAAATCAGACGTTCGTTCCAATCAATCAAAAGGAGATACAGTGTCAATTTTTAATAACATACAGCAGCATGATCCGTTCATCGTCATTTAGGTAGACATTAGATACTTACTTTGACTGACCTCATCGTTACCGTGTTTCCGGTTATAATTCTCTTTCTAAATAATCCCCCATATCTTTCCCTGTTTCAAGATTCAAGTTAAGAAATTATGTTCCATATCTCACTTTAGTGTGGATGGGTTCTAAAAGCTAAAGAAACCGAAAAAGGTAAATTTTATTAAAATTCACACAATAAACGTCAAGCTTGAAAATAGTATATCACAATATTGCTGCTACTTGAAAACTAACACTTGCATAAAAATATCTCATAGACTGCAAATCGACTCCATTAATTGTCTCACTAAGTAAATAGTAATCGATTAAATAATCTGCAAGCTATAATATCTAGCTATTGTATGTTTTATTCCTATTCGTATTAAAAATACCCATAAATGCGACAATATTAAGGTGTCTACATGCAGTTGCTACATTCCGCAGTAATGCCATTTACTAGCTTCACAGCATAGCTTCCCGCACTGCCAATATGGCTCACTAAGCTATTTGACAGTTGTCAGCAAAAGGCAAGCATAAACTCCGCCAAATCGGTCAATATTTTCGCAGTAGGTTAATGCTATTGCTATTGGCCATTACCATTAGGTTTATGACAGTCGATAGTGCTGGTTATGAACTCATTCCCTCTTTCGTTTTTCCTGTCCGTAACCTAAAATATCTTGCCGGTATTGCCCTATAAATACAACATATGCTATGTCATAGGAAAACTGTGTAATTTCCTGTCTGAAATATCCAAACGTTAAACACCAAGTCAACTAAAAGCTTCTGCAGAATTTTTGGATCAATTCTTTTTCAAACAACCACTACTACTAGTGTATCTAACATCAAATAAATACATTTATATGACTGTTCAAGGTATAATAGCTTACTTCTGGTTCTGAGGTATGAAATAAACTAACCAAACAGTAGGCTTGTAGATATCATAGCAATTTGAAGCCAGACCAACAGACTGAACGATAGTTAGTGGCAAATATCCGTGGCAGCAATGGTAGAGCTGTGCCAAGAGAAAGCTTGCATGCAACATTTCATCATCAGAAATAGTTTCCCATCAAAATCGATACCAAATGTGAAGGTAATAAAGGTAAAAATACTACGATTTTCTATCGCTCGCTACTACTGCTGACTGCAACCAAGTCATTTAATAAAGAGACAGGTTTGTAAATGCAGAATACCTTTACTTTACAAGGAATTCACTGCTATACACTTCTGTTATGCGTAAACCTATAAACCAATATATATAGAGACACTACCACCCAACAAATATTACAGCTAGGAGTACAAAAAGTTATTCCAATTGTACATTAAACCAACTTAGTTCAATTATTGATGAAAGGAAAAAACTTTTTCTTCTGTCACAGTCTCACAGTGCAGTGGCCATATATCTATTTTGCCTACTTAGATTAAATTATATTTACTTTAAATCATCATATTCTACCGATATGCGATAGAGCACTAGAAAGTAAAAGCTCATACATGGATTTTTATAACTAACCAGCAAATGATCCTTTTGAAAAATTATGAAAAAATGTAATCACCTACCTACCTACCTACCTACTTTCCTTAACTTTAGGGACCGATAGTAAATAAATATTCGTACACCGTCAATTATTTACTGCGCGTTTGGTTGTTTGCAGTGATTTTGACCACTCGAAAAGTTTTGTGTGATCATCAAAACCAAAGACTCTTACAACATGCTCAATGATTATTAGCACAATTAGGAGAGTAGTGGCAAGCAAACATGGGAAAGTGGAACATAAGTGTAAGCAACTTAACTGTTACGATAGTTCTTACAATCATAGAGTGCTTGTGGAAGTAATGAAATGCCTATGAGGTTTGTACTTGACTATACAAGATTCTTGCGGAGTAATCACATCAACGCGAAGCTCACTGCTGCTACATTGCATTAAACAGTATTGACTGAATTGCTACTGTCCGCTATAAAGTGCAAGTGGTTCAAAATTTACGTATAAAGCCAGTAGAATTTCACGCAGGCTAAGAAGTATGGCATAATCATAGGAATATATTGGCTCATAAAGAATCCGACTGAACACTTTCTCATTGTCATTACTAGATCATTGACGGGCCAAAATCAGTTTCTATTTCACCCCAATTTTGAACAAGGGAGTAAAAAGTTACTTCTGCAACCTACATTACATACGGCTGCTTTTGCATGCGAGGGGGACGCGATCATAGTCAGTCGGTTGGTATTTTTTTACGTATCGATCAATCGATTTCTTTAGATTGTAAGCCTTGATTCGAAGGGAGGAGTAGTAGTGGTAGTAGTTGGTAGCGATAGTAGACGTACTGATGCTATCTCAAATCTAGACCTAGTTCTACATCTACTTTCGTTCCAAGACGATCAGGTCTACTCGCCCAACGAATACACTTTCCATTCCTTTTTAGCAGCATGCCTCAAAACCTCAGTTGTGAAGAACAAAAATAGATAAACTGAGGCTTGCCTGGACTTGCAGGTCATTCATTCGTAGCTCATGGTACCAACCAACTTCGAGTACCGCACACCGGACGTGTGCTTCATATTAAGCAGAACTAAAAAATGTTACGGCATTCCTGCCTCCATCAACTACTAACCTAAACCTACCTACTTTGTTACACAACCTACACCTTCATGCTATTACGTTTCACCTTTCGGTCGTACATAAGAAAAAGGGAAAGAAAGTTTGCGTTATTTTAACAAGTTATAGATTGCATGACGATGAGCATAATACGAATTTTAGTATTAAGTTTTATTGTGCCTCATTCCTCATTAGATGGTTTGGGCAGGGCCCGCTCAGGAAGTAACTAACTATAGCTGGTTTTGAAAAGGGTAGGCATAGTGCAAATCGTATTAAAAAGTCAATTGTGCTATTCATATATTGATAAACTAGATTTTTATCATAGTATCTGGCTTTAATATTGCATGTAACTGATTTTTACTCCCTAGTATTAAATCGAGGGAAAGTATGTCAATATAAAAACCGGATGCTTCTTCTTAGTACTTTAGGAAAGAACATAGAAAATCAAATAGTGTACCGTCATCTAGCTGAATTGATAAGGATGGATAGAAGTAAAGAAACGGAAACTTTCAAATTCATCGGGCCTTTCCTGTAAGATTCTTCAGTAAGTTTTACTACTTCATAAATTTTTTATATCTTTAGAGCTGTAAGTAACCCTGTGCTTCCTCAAACAAACTATATCGACTTTTCTAATCAAATCGAAAGGAGTAATGGAATTAAGTTAAGCTTATAGTGATGATTGATGAAACCATGCAACGGTTAGCAGAAAAGACTCTTCATTTGAGCGAAATATATATAACCTGTAATGCATGTTTACGGACGATGCTTGTTATGTGACTCGGAATGTCGATTTTTTGCGTGAAACTTTATAAAACAGAAAACAAAAGAGTATTTTTACCAGTGACCTTTTTGTTTGAATAATTGGTGGCTTTCTATGACAGCTGGCTACGAGCCTTTCACTACAAGTCGCTTGTCGTAACCTTCCCACTAATCATTAAATATAGTTTTTTGATATTTAAAAACATGAAAAAATTATAATTGGATTTAACCTTATTTTTAGCCGAGTCAATTGGGGTCATTTCCATAGCCAAGGTTAGGGCGAGATAAAAACGTACGAAATCCGGTGATAAAAGAGAGAGAAGTTGACATTTTTTACATGCAGCATGCATTTTGTTTGTACAGCAAGCAAAATTTTTCATGCGTTTTAATAATAAAATCCTGTTAGAGTTTGAGAAATTATTTTGTCCTTTCCTATTCGAAACATGCAATATTTTAGCCTAATCTTTCCATTTAAACTTTTCTACCAGCATGGTGCTTAAGCCATAAGTGGTAGAGAATAACTAATGTAACAACTAACAACAATCTCAACAGCCTTTAACCCACAAAATAATTTAACATTTACAAATGAATTGATAAAATTACAGTAGTAGGCCTACGATAAAGTCACATTATGATAAATAGGTTAACTTACCCTGAGTTATCTCTGGGGTAGTTCATATCCGGGGAAATGTAGTCGTCGACGAGAAGGGAATCGTCGTCAACAGTTAGGAGGGAGTCTGAAGGGTGATATCCAACTCTGTCAATGACGACCGTGTGAGAGCCATGATGATGACTCGACCTATGGTGACCCAGTCCTCCGAACCCATGCAGTCCACCATGTCGATCACTCACTATAGTTGGTGAGGTTGGATGGGAGTACGAATAAGGTCCAGCCACTGACCCTGGCACGGACGAATAAGGACCCCGAAGTCGTCCATTTGCTAGACGTAGGGACGGGGCTCGCTGCCATCGCCGACCATCCCCACCCCTTTCTCGTTCCTCTCTTTAATTCATAAGAGGGGGAGACAAAAATTAGTACATTTTCTCCTGCCGAAGCTATTATAAGTTTAAGCGCTTGCTTAAACTGTATGCAAACCTTGCTCCGGCCTCTGCTCCTTAAACACTTTCACTTTTTCTTTTACCAATGGTTAAATAATCAGTCTGCGTCTAACAATTCAATATTTAAGCATGCATTTTACCAGTGCAAATGATTGTAGCAGAACTTTAACACTAAATTATAATTATTGGTTTCGGTAAACTCAGTCAGATCTCTTTGTTGATAAAATCTTGCAACGAAGAAACATTTTAATGTTTCACAGCTTTAAGCTATGAAACCATGTATGTCGAGAGACTCTCAGGCCTCTACCCTTGTTTTTACTATAGAAAAACTCACGATCAACATCTTTTCATTCATCTATCATTCAGTTTTACTGACAATGCAGGGAACAGGCTCATTTTTAAACCGTAAACCCAAATAACTCATTTTCTTACCAACAACTATCCACCCCCAACCAGCACCTCCAACAGTTGTAGTAATGCAACGCGAGTAGTAGGTCACTGCTCGCTCACGTTATTTATAATATTCTGAGAGTAAGAACAATCCTTAGCCTGGATTTTAAAACTTTCTCGTGAACTTTCCCTACAAAATGCTACCGAAAACTAGGAATGAACGACTTAAACTTCTGACCAAAACCTTTAATTGTAAACCGCAAATATATTTCGCCTCCCACTTTTGTATTATTGAACGTTGTGTGTTAGCACACCGGTCTTCTTCCTCAATGGAATGTTTTCTAAAAAAAAGCCAATTCAAAGCAACAAAAGTCAATCAGGAATGAAGGAGGATGACGCTCGTAACAGAAGCAGCAGTGACAACACAAAACTATTCAACTCTTTTCATTGTTGTAATTCAAAGAAATCTTTGTCCACTGTGAATTCTACCATTGCTGGCTTTCCTCTTCTTACAAAAAGCCACAACTACTTCTTTTATGTTTCCTCCTTCTTTTTTCTAAAGTATGGACCGACAGACTTTGGTGGTGGATCCGAAAATAGTCCCAATCCTTGTCCCCATTCACAGAAGAACTGGTACCCATGAATAGATAGAGTGGGAAGCACTAAGATAATCCATTGGCCATGGGTCTTTTACCTCACATCATGATTCCAAACCGATAGGACATGAACGGCCTTTAAGCTCATCACTCTGGGAGCATTAATTTTTGCTTTCACTCACTGTCGCCTTTTTTCAAAGCAAAATCCTCATATGACCAATTTTTTGCCACTGTATTCAACAAGGGCTTACACTTTCTTTAAAGAGAAAGCTATTTTATTTTTTATACATTTATTTCTCTATCTATTTGACCACTCTTATTATTAAACGATGAAAAAATGAACCGAGTTTGACTCTCAATTTCCTCCTCTCCTGAGACAACTTACCGATGGAAATAACTTTAAAGCACCCAAAGAGATGAACTAGCTTTGGGCATTTAAGTTGTTAGAATTAATGGAATAAAATTGAAAAATAACACTACTAAAGTTCAAAGAAGCACTGGCTAATGAGCTGATTTATACTTGGGAAACCTTATTACTAGGGTTTTAAGTGATTAATACATCGTGTTGGAAAGTTTTGACCGAGTTGCACAGAACGCAAGACAACGGTAACGTTTTGTGTGATAGAGTCAGCGTCTAGAAAAAGTGACGGAACGCGTGTTACTAGCTTTTGGTAGCGAGACCGACCATGGACTGAGTGACTTGAGTTCTCCGAGGGGCTCAACACCCACAAGAAGCAGGCTGTCCGGCAAAATCGAACCCAGTCGGAATCCGGGTAGAGTGGGGAAAGTCCCGGGTAGATATTATACTCATACCAGAGACTTCTAAATAATACTACTAGATAGTTTCACAAATTTTTATTTCTAGGCCACACTCACTTACTGTTGGTAGTTATAATAGTAGCCGTTGTTGTAATACTGTATTCTCAACTATATCTATGTGTGCCTCATACTTTTACACATGAATAAAACTGACTATATTTGTGGTAATTTATGTATGAAGAAACTACTTCTTTAGTCGAATAGTTTTCTGCAAATTTCCCTTATTAGTTGTGCCACTGCACTGGTGAGATTTCGTCAACGCCCTTGCCTTTTTTCAAGGAGCATAAAAAAGAATAGATCTGCTGTAGCGTTGTTTCAAAACTTTGTGTGACATATAAAAACCGTTAAATGATATTTTCATAATTAGAACTTTTGCTTGTAATTTGCATAACAAAACTGACTAACAGTTAGGTTTTACTTCGAGTTTACTTTGAGTTTTTCATTGTGTCACTCCAGATATAATGATTTCCGTTAATTTTCAGTTAAGCTGCATAGCGTTTCATTTTTCCTAGATCGATTGCAGGTACCTATGCATGTAAGAGTTTTGAGATAAAAGATTAAAAGTATTTTGAAGAAGTTACATTTTTCTTTAATGGCAGTAAATCTCATTTAAAAAAGTAAGTACGTGCGGAAAGTATAACAACGCTTGGATTTACAGAAAAGTGAAAGTTTCTAAAACGATATTTGTTCAATACACATTTAATATAGATTTAAAAGCCTTTAACTGATGGGTTTATAATGAAGTAGCTATTGATCTAAGATATATTTTATACTCAAAACTCGTAAAAAACATTTGACACATTTTCGGGTGTAAAAAACTGATACTTCCATGTTTTAAAGTATTAAAGTATCTCATTTTAGCATTAGTATCTTCGCAGAGAAAACAACTTAGATCGTGTCCTATTTAGATCGGGGTTTTATGCTAGACTAGCTATAGAAATAATCATGAAACTAATCTAAAAATCTTCGGCTTACACTACACTCGAACAGTGTCCAAACTCCCTACTCACTAACAAGAAGAAAAAGTTATCCTCGCCTGCTTAAAATAGTACGAGCATTAAGATATATTGTTAAAAAGATAAGCTGAGCCTAAGTCAGCACTTCAAAACTCTCATTGGTGATCTGCTAAGGAAAACTGGTGAAATGCGACCCTTCATTAATTTTTCTCTTTAAAAAGTCAAACTTTCTCTAAATCGACATTGAGCTTAAAAATCTTCTAATAAAACTCCTTTCTATTTTACAACCAATTGGAAAGGAAGAAGGTAAAAACAGTTATGGAAAGGGGTTTTGCTTAAAATCAGTTGTGATCACAAGTATCAACAGTCTGATTTACAGAGAGGTGTTTTATACTAATATCAATATGCACATAAATAATTGTTCTTCATTACAATTCACAAAACTTACGTGTAGCTCATCCGTGAGATAGTACTATCTCAATTATAAACCGAGTTATTGGATTGGATCACCCACCAAAATGACTGTTTTTATGGCAAAATTGTATGCGTTGTATGATTTATTCGGCTAACCTAAAGTAATTGTCCGATGTGGATTTCACAAGCCTCAATTAATTTCTCGCTCTAGCTTCTTCACAATATGAGGTATGCACGCATTCGTATTCTGCAATTGCTGAAACTCTGTTGAGTTGGAAAAAATATATTTTAAACTGAATTCTTTGAATGGTTACTGTACCATTTGTATGAGCGGAAACCGTTCTGCACCGTCAACCGTTGAGCGTTGCATAAGCTGAAATCTGTACAAATGATTGAGTGAATTTAAAGAATTTCACATCACGTTTGAACAACAATGGCTTTAATTAAGAAATTATTTATTTAGTCGGTTCTGGAATTGAATTAGAAAATCTTTCCGAGCCGTTTCTTCCTCCATTCAAGATTAAAATTTGGCCATAAGTCGGTTTAGATTTTTCTACACGGGGATAGAACTAAATTCACAAGTATTCGTGAATGTTGAGAGAATTGTTGGTTTACTTTATGTCGATTAATTCATCGCTTAAAGTTGGCTTGTGTTGCCAAAATAGTATTTGCCATTTAAACTTTGCCAACCTGCCCGTAAACCAAAACATTATGCAACGATCGAGTGACCAAGTTTACACCTCAATACGTTTTATTTTCCACTTACGTTTACTTTTGACAGTAAAGGTTGTGTCCTAATGAAAAAACAGTACACATTTTGATACTTCTCTGAACAAGTAAAAAATACGGTGATTGGATGAAAGATACCCGAGATTAACTAAAAGTGGCGAGATTAAGAACTAATATCTGTTTAAAGGAGACGTATCCAATTAATAGTGAGAGATAAGTAAGGATTTTCTGTCATAACCAGTTTACTTAATAATACCCGATAGGAGTAAAAGGATCTCACTGATTAACGAGAAGAAGCTCTTAAGGCTCACGACTCAAGATCAGACTCTTGGCTCGTGTGTACTAAATTCAGTTCCTGCTGAACTAAACTAATACAGCCTTTCAATTACAGAATATATTCTATTTACTACTGTACTACGTGTACAATCAGAAATAGTAATGTTTTCACCTTCATCTATAGAACTAAAAGGTAGATTTGGGTATCATATTAAAGAAGATCCCCATTCCCAATATTCCCATTTTGCCTTAAGTTTACTTTCTCAACTACTAGCTATATTTTAGCTATATTTTATGAAGTGAATGATAGTACTATCAGTTACCGTGGTTATACTACGGCTGTTGCAAGAGTACTATATATTTGCATCTACAAAAACAGTTTACCACTTACCATGCATTCTCGTCCATATTCCGCGGAGTAAAAATGAAATATGCAGTCTTTAGATATGAAGCAGATGGTTGAGTGACGTTTAAGGGATAGGGGATAGGAGGGGAAATATTTTTAGAGATGTATGCGGAATATGGAGGAAAATTGAATTAACGAAATACACTAATAATCCCTCATTAATCATTTATCATTAGCATCCATTTTTGTTGTAAATAGCAATCTGCTTCACGTTATCCACTGATATTTAGAGTAGTCTTTTTCGTCTAGTTGGAACAGTACATTTAAAATTCAATTCATGCTAGTTCTTTGCAACTTTTAATATAGTAAACGTGCTCATTTTTAGCCAAGTCAATTGGGCTTATGTAGCCACGCTGTCCGTCCGTTCGTCTGTCTGTCTGTCACCTCGATAACTCGAGAAATAATGACACCAAAGCGCCGAGAATTTGCATAGAGGCCCGATTCAAAAAGTTAAATTTGTAAACCAACCGACCCCCACTGGTCTGAAATTTCGAAAAAAGTCGCACCGTACTTTTATTTGAAAGTAACAAATAAAAGATTATTTTTGGCAAAATCGAAAGTTTTAGGCACCCGTGGGGGTGTGCTTTAATCTACGTTATTTTTCATAAGTATTACCTAAGTACAGTTACATACAGCCGTTACTTAATGATTGAACCTTTCTTAAACTATTCTAGATTTGCCCGTTTTTGTATTCTATTCCATGCCAGACAATAAAACCCCCAGAGCAAGCAAACATCTCTAAGTTTATTTACACAGTCAACCACATGAGAAAACCATAAAACCTACAAAATTTCAGCCATCGAAACGGATTACCAAAGGTAAGCAGCCCTGACTGATTCCTAATACTAAGAAATGAAAGGCAGAGTTATAAACTCAAAAGTCGAAGAGAACGAAAGTAGGGCTACTATGTACACGGTAGTATTATTTGTTAGGTCATTGTTTATCCGTACAAAGAACCATTCTGTCCAAATAAAGAAATAAAAATGAGTAAATAGCCACACTAATTTCGCTTTTTGTTTACTTTTCTATTCATAAAGCGACGATGATTATTGTACTGAAAATTAAATGCATGTCACTATCAGGCCATTACTTAATACAACTAAAAGCCAAATGCGACACGAGAATGACAATAAGTTTAGTCAGTCGTTTTCTCTCGCCCTCCTATCTTCGCACATTAATCTTAAGCATGCTTTTCTAGCTTTTAAATGGATATATATTGTACAATAAAAGTCCAATACAGTTTGGAATACTTACGGAATTGAGCAACGATTGAGTTTTTTATTGAGAGGGGAAAGTCTTCGCCTTGAATTAGTAGATTGGTTAGTTATGCTACGTTGTTATAACGCAATTGTACATGACGACTGAATAAACGGCTAATAATCAGTGGTCAGGTTTTAGTAGATCCTCTTTTAACTTGCTCGACCGACATTTAAGAACATAGTATTGGAATTACAAAGGAGATAAGGAACGTGAGTTGGGAAGAAAGCTGGAGACGATGGACAGAATACTCATTGCCAACTAGTCAACTTAGGTTTTGTTATTATGACAAAGTGCGCTGTCGGATGCAGCAATATGCACCAGAAAACAAACTCGAGGTAGGATTTTTCATATTTTTTGTATTTACAACGACTGTGAAAAATTACACATCTCATCAGGGAAGGCAAGATCCTGGATAATCTGTACCCACGTTTTAGATCATGTAAAAGTAGAGTCGAACCATACAAAAATGTATCTATAAATATCAGGAAGACGTTTTGTTTGAGTCTTTTTAGCCTGTCTAAGGCTTATGTAACCACGGCGTCCGTGTGTCCGTCTGTCCATCTGGTTGCACGATAACTCAAGTATGGGTTAAGCTAGATCCCCCAAATTTGGTATGTGCATTTTATAGGTAAACAGAAAGAGCATTACTGAATTTTGTGACAATCGGAAGAACTATTGATACCCATACGGGTTAAGCCACCCCCACGGGTAAGAATCTCAATAACTCAAGTATGGGTTAAGCTAGATCCCCTTAATTTGGTATGTGCATTTTTTAGGTTAACAAAAAGAGCCCTATGGAATTTCGTAACAATCGAAAGAAGTATTGATACCCGTACGGGTTAAGCGACGGTGAAAAATTTAAAAAAAAACTTATTTTGCAGTTTTGTTTAAAGTTTAATTTAAATAAATTATTTTCGAATCCAAAAGTTTCCTACCTAAATCTAAAAGTCCATTGGCTTCAAAAATCTAAGTACCGAATTTCTGGAAATTACTCCCCTGGGGAATTATTGTTTCAAAGGAAACTGAGAAAAAATAACATCAGTAAGATAGGGCGAATTTTAATTTTTAACATATAGATAGGGGAGTTTTCCCAGGGGGTTATTTAAGGGGGAAGTAATTTCCGGAAATTCGGTAGTAAAAACCCTGAAAAACCACTTTTTTACAAATTTCTAACCATTTAAAAGCATTACCAATTTATTGTTAGTTATAAATGTAAGGGACAGGAAGTAGGGGAACAAAAGGGGTGGAGGGGGCTGTGCCCCCACCACCTTTTCAGAAAACCCTAGGAATTAAGGCTTAGACAGGCTCGACTAGCTGTTCGGAGGAGGTTTTACTTACCGTTATATGACCGTTTAGAAACATCAAAAGTTAGACTTTACAGTTCTGCAGAGTAGCAGTCTTCTTTTTTTAAAACAAAATCAAGTTAACTTCTGATTTTATTTAAAGTATTTGCCTACTTAAAATATGAATATTGAAGAAAATCATTGAAGAAGCTAGTGGGCTAGTTTCTCTCAGCCTAAAGTCTGTTTATTGCCTTGTTGGTGTTAGTCTAGTCGTTGCTGAAAATTCATAATCCTGAAATTTTTCAAATAACCTATTTTTAATTCTAAATTACTACACCCCATACATCGTCTTTTAGTAAAGTAGCTTGGTTTTTGTTTGAGAATTATTTTTTTGCATGTGGCTTTCGACGCAGAAGACAATCAGCATTTTTTTGAAAATCATACACCTGCACCTGCAACCTGATTAATGCAAGCTCATAAAGCACGCAAATATGCAATGTTTTATCTGAATAACTGGTAAAGATCTTGAATTTTGTGGGCGGATTAAAAGTGTTGAGAACAGCTGCTATTCGTCATAAACTCTAAAGTAGTAATGTATTATTCCATTTATCGTCGCGATGCATGCAGAACATTTACTACGGGTATGTGTGAATGCAAGTTTGTTTACCTAATGTGGGGCAAACGAATGAATGTAAAAATAAAACAAAAAACCTACTAGAATTCTGCATACTTAGATCTACTTCCTTTCCACAGAGAACGGACAGTGCCAGTTTTACGTTGAGATAATATGCCATTTAAATGCATTCCTTGATCTTTTATGGCCCAAGATCATGTACACATGTATAATGTATGTCTAGGCATTATTGTAAACGTTTTATTTCCTCTCATATACATGATTGTGTACGGCATAACTGTGTGTAAATGGAATTCAAATGGGGAATAAATAGGTTCATTGCTGCAAAAATAAACATCCTTGCATAACAGAATAAACTGAACAATAGAAATTGTTGGATTAACCTTAGTTGTGTCGTGTCTGTGCCTTGGTAGGATACGTAGATGGATTAACGAGAACCGAGAACAGTATATTTAGCTATAAAGTCAAAGGAAAAGAAGTGATGATGATGCAAATAAGGGGACTTTGATTGTAAGTTTAAGTTTGTGTCATATCAAATTTACGGCCTATTTGCTGAATCGCAACTTTCTACTTAACCGTATTGTCTCGAATAGTGTGATTCTGCAATAGCGTTCTCTTTCAAATAGTAGTCCCCATTTCAAGTTCGAAACCATTTAACAGTTGCCCCTCCCAAATAGTGTCTCCTGTCGAAATGATCAGTTCAGCTTAGAAATATCAACTTTTGAATTAAAATATTAGCATCTCCTCAGGAATAGTGGCCCCCTCAAAAAGGCCAAAAATTTATTAGTGTGGTATCATGAAAGAAACTAATAATTAGTACAGGCCGAAGTTTAATTCTGGAACCCATTCTATTCTTCATTCTCCAGTGGTCTCGATCATCTATCTGCAGCATTCCCTTGAATCAACCTACCCGACCTACAAAATACTGTTTATGAATTTCAGTTTCAGCTTCAGCTGTCATCTTATCTCTGCAGAATAAATAAAAAAAACCAGGAAGTTGTTTCAACAGGTTTCAAACTCAAAAAAGCAAAATTACGAACCAATTTAAAAAAGCTATACAAACGGGAAAAACCAAAGAAAATAACATTTTAAAATTTGCAATAGCTTTAAAAACAAAGAAACTTAAAAAAAATTTAAACCCATGTCATAAATATGCTTCTATCCAATTAGCAAAACGTTTATAACTTGAACATCCAATTAATGTCCATATGCTTTTAAAATATAAAGCTTCCTTACTACACTTTCTCTACCTCGATAAATGTTTTGTCTTAGTTCCTTAGAACCTTAATTAATAAGAAACAAAACACTCAGCTCAACACAAAAATATCCAGTCTAATTAGTGCCAAACTGCCAAAACGAATTAAGGCTAACCAGGAAAAAGCCCTTTTCTATCTATCCTTTCTCTTTATTTATCAACAACGATGTGTGCATTTCAGTCTGATGAGTGCATGATGACGGCAATTCATTTCAATTAGAAGAGAGTTCACAATACACAGAACGTGGAAAGTAAAATAATTAACGAAGAACCCTCGTCGTCACAAAAGAGGCTCTCATACTTATTTTATTCTTACAAACAAAAGCTCCTTGCTTACCTCTTCATCATAAGTAAAATTGAGCAACTAATTATTAAATCAACTCTATTGTACCTACCTTTACCGGTTGTTTCACTATTATATTGGCAAGTTCAACTTTACTGATCCAACATCTTGTAATGCTCTTACTCTTACAAGGAGCCAAGTGTTAGTAATCAACAGTATTTAAAAATCACAATTCACAAAGCTTTCACCACAGAGTAAAGACAGCCTGTTTACAATTTTAACGGAAAAAAGAAATCTTCAACAACGTTTCCAGGTTTCCATCTTATGCTCAGTCGTTTTTAAAAAAAGTTGAATTAAGATGCATTTCGTTAGAAAGTAATAAAAAAATACGAGCTCGATACATGAACCTTTCTGGTGTAGAGCTCCATTCAAATGCAAACATACCAGGGAATGTATGTCTATTTTTATTATTTTTGTATACTAAATTACTTTCTCATCTTGAGATAATTGAGTAAATTCACTGGGTAAGTTTAAGCATCGAGGTTGAAGAAAATTTGCAATTAAAACACAACCCGTTGCGAATATTATGTATGCACTTAACTCCCTCGCATAATATCTAAAGTAAGTGGGCATTTCTCTCTAATCCATGGGGAAATAAAAGCATGCTATAATCCAATGTCCGTAAGGAAGAACACCGAGTTTCTGTTGTTCAAACAAAAAGCCGGTGTAAACAAGCCCCGCAGCCCAAATAATTACTTTCCAAGAACTAGTTCCTTTAAAGGTAACTTCAATAAAACAAGCACGCGAAGTTGTTCTGTTAACATCTTTAAACACCGCTGCACGTCTCAGCGACACTTTCACATTACCAAACACATTATCATGTTTAGATATACAGGCAGATAATTAGAACCTTAATTCTATTGTTGTTCGTCGTGTAATGTTTAGTTTATTTGAAGTGTGTCACAGCTTGAATCTTATAAAAGAGCCTCACAGGATGAACCGGAACAAAAATGAAAGAATGGGCGTTAAAGTATACCGGCCAGAAACGTAGCTTTAAATCTTTTTGACTGCTGTGACTTAAAGAATGCTACAGACTCCTTTCCATCAACCAAACATTCGGTCCCATTTGAGATCTGGGATTTCTAGGCTGTGTTATATCACTTTACAGATAAATAAAATCCATATCACACTGACTTAAAATATGCTTAAACTACCTTTTATTGCATTCACACCGAGATGGTCAAGTGAAAGTATCAACTTAAATACACCTACATTTTTAGTTTCTCAACTGCTGGCTGCGAGTTTTAATTAAATTTCTCTGCACTGAATATGAGCAGGATCAGCAACAAATTCTGTGAATGATCTTTTAGTTCATTCTGTCCGTATTTAAGGGGATAATGGAAAACTCCCGAAGGCTATTGACACAAACGCTACTAGTTATTAGGTTGGATCGTTGACAACAACAATAGGGATTGACGCATGGGGTGGAAATAATGGAAAACTAAAGTCTTTGTCAGGATGAGCAGCTCATTTTGTCCCTTAAACCCTGTCCACCACCGTTGTCTCTTTAAACATTGAATGGACAGAGGAAGAAGGAAAGTCTGTAGTATAAACTGAAAGAAAAAGCTCTCTCGGATAGAGAAAGATAGTTGTATAATGTTCGGAGTGAAATACCCGGCTAGTGGAAAACACCCGGATGGTCGATGGTTTCTTGAAGAATGTCGGCAGGAACTACCGGTCCACCGTACCGTTCCGTTGGATTCGTCCTACTCGTTTGAAAAGAATTCTGTCACTTAGCATGGGCATTTTACCTAGAAAGGCTTAGTCCTTCTAGGAGAAATTAGACACAACATATCTAGTACTTCTACATATCCTCACTGGTGCTTTCAACAGTACATTTTTGGCCTTTTTCAATCCATCTACTTAAGAGAATCCGGCACTGACGTAATCATATATGGTTCTTAAATTAAGGTAGAATCTTTTTTGCTTGTATTTAGTAACGTTCAGCCTTTGATTATTGATTGTATGGAGTAGAGTTGAGCACTTTTATCTTAAAAATAAAGCAGGAATGATCCGTGTTAAAAGCGTTCATTGTTTACTGGCTAAGCCAGCCTATCCTCTGGCAATAGTATTCAAGACTTACACTGAACATTCGTTAGTGGTTTCCTTGGCCGAGCGTTCTATAAGCAGAAGAAAGAACATCATTGAGAAAAAAGCTTTGGCTACTGGCAGCACTCACGGTAGCGTACCTACACTGCAGTAGTTAGTCCAATATCTAAAAATTGCTCCTTAGAACACCCTATTAACCATAAGGGGCACGCATGACCAACGCTAATACTACTGGAAAACTGTAGCCTAAAAAGCCACGAGAATTCAGTTGAGAATGCTTTCCCTGTGTAATCCCAAGTGATGAGGCAACTGGCAACTACTCGGGTAGCCTAGTCCCCTAGTTTTTATCCTTGACTTCCAGCAGACTAGAATATTAAGTATCAAACATTTTGATACATTTTGGTATTAAATCCAGCAATCTACTCCTACTTTTAAGCATTATGCAACGACTGTGGGAGGGAGGAGGGATTATCAACAAGGTCACTATACGTTAGAGCTTTCTCTTAGATGGGTGTACCAGGTACTCTGTGAGCATGTAACTACTAGTAGAACACTACTGTCTGGTTTATTATAATAAAAAATACTACAGAAAAGGCATGGTGTTCAGTGAGTTGTGAGGTAGTTTGGCAACCCATCGGGAATAATGATTCTACTCTGTCCATATCGTCTATTGCAGTTTTGTGAATACTTGGTATGTGCAGACAGGGTACTAGCCAGGTACAATGAGCAGAGGTGAATATTTACAACGATATTGAAAGCAACTGTCCATCCATCAAGGGATGCTTTATGGTTTATCTGTCCATGGACAACAATGGGAAATGGTTTTGCTGCTGTTGAGCTGACATGTATGGGCTGGAAATTACTTCCAATCCCAAGACCCTCCTTATGTTGTTATGTAAAGGAGCAGAGAAAGTCAGATTGCCAGCCAGCCAGCCGAGTGATCTATGCTCTTAATACCAATGGCTTATCCATCTTTTTCCTCTCAAGTAATTCCGATGTGAGAGAATATAACATGGCGTGAATAGCTGAATAGATAAGAGTAAGAGGGTAATACTAATACTCAGCATTTTAGCAACCTCCTCTATCCCATTTTAGATCCATTTATGGGGAAATACGGGCTCAAGGCGAAAAGGTGCTGAAGCAAAAGTAAGAACTCCACTCAGAGAGCACAGAATGGGTAACGAACGTTGGGTTTGGAATAGAGACGCGTATACAAATCTAATTTTTGCATTTTATTTAAGCCCTTCTTTTTAGTATACATTTCTTGGTAAATCTAAGCATGCAATGTTTTTATATATTTTAATGAATTTCAAAAATAATCCACAACTATTATAAAAGTACGGCAAAACTTTATTCAAAGGTGACTAAAGAGTGCAGAAAAACCTCAGACATCTTTTAGCATAATTATTTTAGTTGCTCAGTTTTTAGTTGCTTTAAGGAAATAATTCACAAATATGGTGGGTCATTAATTCATCTCCTAAAAGAATCTACTTTGGATTCAATAAGATTGAACAACGTTAAGAGAGGTAAGCAAGTTTGTGCTGATCTGATCAAGATAATTCTTCACCTTGGTGTTCCCGTTCCTTGTTGGCTTGCTTAGTGTTCTCAGTGCTCGAAGATTTATGGCCACACGGTTAGATAACTCTGTGTCATAAGATAGGGGAAACTTTTTCCAAGCGGGCAATATTATTACCCATACACTTGCCTATAGATAGTAATATCATTGCATAGGGATAGATTTGCCATCCTTATTTCCACTTCCCACATCAGACTTAAACTTACTTGCTGTCTAGCTCCAAAGCTTCCGTAACATCTATTTTACTAAAGTTCAATCCATCCATGTATACAAATGGGATGTGACTTAGTGCCCCAAACACGTCATTCCCACTTTCATTTTGGCTATTGTTTTTCACCAGCTAATGTAGGGATTTTGACTTAGTGCCCAGCATTACAGTTTGGTAAATAGGAAATTAGCATTGCGGGAGAGGAGTACCGTATTTCCGGAAAATACTCCCCCGGGGGAGTTAATTTTCAAAGCAAAAATTAAAAAAGCTTTTAACATGGAAAGGATAGGGGGATTTTTACGATGGGGGAGTAATTTAGGGGAAAGAGTAATTTCCGGAAGTACGGTAGGTATTTTAGGTACTCTTGGTGAGACGATTAAGAAAAGGGTTGGTGAAGCGAACCTTTTTCAGGTACCAGGCTCAAATTTTTCCGTATGCATAGGGATTACCATTTATTAATGTTATAAGCACATAATCTGACTGCGGCTTATCTTAGAAAGGAAAAAGTTAACAAAAAAGGCAAAATGCGGCTTATAAACTGGGGCGGCTTAACGAACGGGATTTACGGTAGTTTTATTGGAAAAAGGTTGAAGGGGTGAGGTGGAGCTGACCTCTTCCGAGATAAGCCGGATTAGTAGAAAGATTAGTTTTTTGGTTATAAACTTTCAACATTTTGTTTTGTTGTTTGTATCCCATCCCATCCAAAAAGCTGTTGGGAAATTAAGTAATTTCATCTCCATTACTGTAATGTGCGTTTTTAGCAGGAATGGTTTATTTAGTTTTTATTGATCGTTAAACTTCTATTCCACTACCAAAAAAGATCAAGTATAAATCAACTGAAAGCAGAAACCACCTTTTTCTGCCAAGAAATGTGAATTGGTCTAGTTCAGTAGGAAGTGTTTTGATTTTTATTCAATTTATGAATGAGAAAGAGGTTTTTATTTCAAAGCAACAAAATCGTTGGGCTTAGATTTACCAGCTCTGAGGAACCCAGTACATGCCGTTCATATTCTAGACCTTACAGTTTTATACTTCGTCTATACTCTAGGTTCTAGACGGTATAATAAGAACGAAATACAAAATTATTGTTATAAAGTCAATTTTATTTTTAATACGGTAGAGAAAAGGATTGATTTTTCCTAATGTTCGCTCCACAAGTGACGTCAGATCCAAGAGGTTCTTAAAGCATCATATTTATACATACTTACTAGCATATCTGCTTATTAAGGGATGAAATCCCTTTCTGCGAATGAACTTTCTGTACGTACGTACGTGCGTGTGTTGTGTGTACGCATGATGGGGCAGAGTGAGACTCTACTACCAAATGAATCCCACAACGACTACTTCATTGGACCCTATTTAGGTGTCTCACAGTGCCCCAAACACCCCAAACGGTCACATAGGGGGTCATCAAGGGGTCACCAGGGGGATCACCAGGGAGGTCACCGAGGGGGTTCACCAAGAATGTAAACGGGGGGGGGGGGGGGTCACCGGACCCATCACGCGCCCACTCCAGGCACATCACGCGCTCACTCCGAAGACATCGCGCACTCATTCCGGACGCATAGTGCGGTCACTCGGGACACAATGCGTGCTCACTTCTAACACATTGTGCGCGCACTCCGAACACACCACGCGCTCACTCCGAACACACACCGCCGTCACACATTATGCACCTGTAAATGCATTATGCATTCTCTTTATGTGAATGCACTTTCGCTCTGTCTGTCTGTCTGTCCGCTCGCGCTCTAACTCTCGAACGGTTCAACTTTTTTGAGTTCCGGTTTTGGATATCTTTTATTAAGGTTCCGATTTAGATGTAATTTGAAGATGTACCTTGTGGATCACACCGCTCAAGGTCAAAGGTCACAGGTCACCAAAATTTTAAATTGCATCCCCTACCAGGGGGGGGTTGTTTCAAAGGTATTTGCTTGTAGACTTCAAAACGCTACTTTAAATGTCCTGTGACCTTTCGTTACCGCGGAGCAAGGTCAAACGTGAAATATTCGAATTCCTCGATCGCGCTTTTTGCTAATAGTATCTAGAACGTCTCAATAGGACAAATTAAACCCTGTTTACGGTGCGTGACCTTTCATGACGGTGCGGCAAGGTCAAGCGCGAAATATTCTAATTTCTTGATCGTGCTTTTTGCTAACACACCGGGCGCTCACTCCGCACACACCACTCGCGCAAGTGACATTTAACGGTTGTTTACACCTCTTCGTTACATACGTTTACAACGGTTTATTTATTCTACATAAAACAAAAGGTCAATTTCTGAGGTTGAGGGCTGGGCATCTGTTCATATTATGATCCTATAAAAGGGATAATATTCTGATTCTCACTCACTGAATGAAGCAAATGCAAATGGGTTAACTTCCATCTACTTTTGTCTTGTAACTCTTCTTGTAATAGGTAAATCTGGGCTAAAAAAATTTTCATGAATTTTTTCAATTAAGTCTGAAAATACGGTGCATGAGCAAGCATGCCAAGATAGCCCTCATGTCGCCACGACGCACAGTCACTGACAAAATCGGAACATTCCATTTAAATTCCTATAACTTAAGGGCATTTCAACTCCATCTATTTTAAAAGGTACAGCGTTGAAATTTTGTGAGACCGCACCGCATGCACCGTATTTTCAGACTAATTAAAAAATCTCACGCCCACCCCGATGGATGACCCCAAAAACCGTCGTTAGAGCTTTTTCACTAATTTTATTAAAAAGTAAACTTTGAGGTTGGAAATAGTATCATTAATTCCATCATTGTATCAGATCACACTTTTACTAATTAATAAGAGCAAGGTAAGAATTTTTAAATTGTACGTACATTAAAACTGGGAAAACTAACGTGCCCCCCCTCAAATAATACTAATGGAATATACATTTGTTTTACGAAAGCCTTTTCAGTATACCATTAAAACAAAAATTAAGCACAGGAAAGTTTAAGATCACTCAACTTTTCCACTTTACATGGCTAATTGTCTACGCACGCTGTAAATCAGTCATGTTGGTGTGTGCTATAGTACAACTATTTTACTTTAATATGGCATCACTACAAATTCATTCATTGTCATTGGTTCAAAATAACGACCAAAACTCGACAAAAATCTCAATTAAAACAAACGTGGGGCGAAACTTCTTCTCTAGATATGGAAAAAGTTTTGTCGTAAAAGTAACGACTATGCTGGATTATTGTTATATGTAGATGTGAAAGGGATTATAATTTAATTTCTCGGCCAGACGTGGAATACTGAGTGAAATGTAAAGTTATCAATGACACTATACCCATCAAACATTTATAGAGAAAGAAAAGTACAAATACTCCAAAGAAAGTCAATTTCGTTTTTCCATTATCATTTTCACCAATAATAGTAAACTTACCTATGTGTACGAACAGAAGCAGCAGTTATGATAAATCTATAAACTTATCAACTGCCAAAAATAGAGGGGAAAGCTTCATCCACGTACATAAAAGCTGTGTAAAGAAATACCTGGATATAATTGGCTTTTTTGGCTCTATCATTATCATCAATGCCCTATTCATAAACCAGAAAGACACGACATTGCGTGCTTACTTAACAAGGAAAGTAAATTCAAGCAAAGTCATGCTACTTTAATATTAACACTACATGGGAATGCTCATTTAGAATTGGAATTCTTAAAGTAAATATTAAGGTTGACCATTTCCTATTTTAAATCAAACTGATGTTTTATAGTGATATTTTGTGTTAATTTATTTTAATATGAAGTGGTAAGCTTGATTTGAGGATTATCATATGACTCTGTTCCGTTATAAAAGAAATGTGACTTTCTTCGAAAGAGCAAACACCTTGCACACACACCTGAGTAAATACTCTTGAAAGATACAATTGAGAAAAGAACAGCCATGCATACTCCCACCACTAAACTCGGCATTTGCATTCTAATTCATACGAACGAAGAGTCTTCGTATGCTGGGTGAAGGTAAGTTTGCAAAAGTAAGCAGGTATATTTTATTCCACCACGAATATAATGGGAAATACCTATATCAGTTTCTAGAGAATAATATAAAAAATAAGTCTGATATTTACTACCTGCCTTTCCAAGATGGTATACAGAGATAGATTTATTTTTAAACGGATTGAGCGGAAACCGAATGTGCTAGATTCGGGGAATTCCATCGGGTGGGACGAGGATCGAGCCAGCAAGGTGTAACTTCGGCTCTATTGATTTCTCAGACTCAAACTAAATTGCATTCAGGTTGAGAAATGGTTCAGACATGCATACTAAATACGGACGAATTCACCCTTAAGCATTATTTTATTCACCAGATTTTCTTCTAGCACAATTCACATTGGCGAACATGGGAGTAGGAGTAAAAGTGAAGTCAAGCGTACCGGAAGTAAGTCCCCTTGAACTTTCACTTCAAGATCAGATTAGTGGTGGGGTCTACAAGAATAGGAAGACATGCTCGATACACATTCTTTTAGTTGTTATTTATGCAAACCGTTCTCTAAACATGAAGTGAGATAGCTAGACAGTATTACCACAATGCTCATTTTTAAAATAATGTTTTAAAAGTAATACTTCATTAGACCAGTTTACGTTGTTTTATGAAATCTAATAAAGAGGTTTTGGGTTTATTTGAATAAAATGATTCAATACAAAAGTCATGTTCTAGCTCGTGAACAAAATGAAGTTAGAAAATAATTATTCTTAATTTCGAAAAACTGCAGTTTTATTACTTAACCGTTCCATTTACTTTTTAAAAATATTTATATCTTGTGGATATAAGATAAGTCAACGATGGTAGACTGCCACAAAGTCCTGGTAGTTTGAAATGTGACTGTCAAAAGGGATGGTGAAGTGGGGCGCCATGCAAGTGGTATGAAGCGAACGTGGTGGTCTTCGAAGGATATGGGTAGGATTTTAAATGTAAATTTTATATGCTAAAGGAACGGTTGGAAGATCGGGGCTTGCTTTTGCTATCACCGCGGACTATAGAAGTCTTCTTGCCTGCCAATTTAGCCGGCCACCAATATTTAGCCCATTCTAGGGCTATAGGGATTCCATCTGTCCGTCTATCTGGGAACACGATAACTCTAGAACAAATGATGTTAGAGCATCCAAATGTGGCATAGGGGTTTCATGTCAGGCTAAGTTCGAAGATGAGCCAAATCGGTCAACCAAACGACCCACCGCACCGGGTAAATAAATAACCTGAAAAGCGTTTTTCTACTTTTCCACCAAAATCACAAAACTATAAATAGTTTGGCCAAAATCGACAGTTTGAAGACCCGTGGGGGTCAAAAAACCCCATCGAGGGATTAAGTAGTCGGAAATGTTATTTAAGTTGTCCACAAAAAGCACAAAAAGATAAACAGTAGGGGAATAGGGGTGTGGGGGTTGGCCCCCACATTGAAAACCCAAAACCACACAAAACATATAAATTTGTTCAAAAATGAGAAAAAGCTATAAATATTACACCAAAGCGCCCTAGAATGGGCTCTGCTAGCTGAACTCGGAGGTTTTTAAGTAGAGAAAACCTCAAACTCTACGGTTCATGCTTAAATTTTACATAGAAGAACCCACTCAAAATGTCATATGTAACTGTTTCAAATGATGAATTCATGTTGCAATATTAAATTCAGTTTTTTTAAAGTAATAAAGCTTTTTAATAACTTCTCTATTGTGCCTGGCTTCTTTAGTGGGTGGGGCCCGTTCTGGAGGCCTTTTCCAATGTTTTTAACGGGCATAAAATAAGCAAAAATTACTCAAGCGCCCTTCAGCTCAATTTCCATGCAAAACCTGTTCCTGTTCCCTTTTACCTTCTTTTGATCTTGCCTCAAGAATTACCAACCTCCAACTATTAAATTATGAAACCATCCTAATTCCTTTAGCTACTATTGCCTAATCTAACGGTGACTTCCAATATTATAACCCGGTAACATACATTACATGCATCGTATAAAAATGAAATTTATGTATAACAAATAACCGTCTCCGCTACTAAATTCCGAGTAACCTTCCCTCATCCCAATTTCAATATGGCTTCCCAGAAAAACATACAAAAAACTTCTTAAATTAATATGCTCCCGGATCAATTCATCCCCCCTAAATGTTAACTTCAGTTACTAACCAAATAGACGTAAGATAGAATCTTGTTATGCTTCATATTTAAAGATTCAAAACAGCATATATCTAGAAATGTGATCAAGAAAGCTAAATCTTCCATACAGAATTCCAATTCTTTCCCTTTCATTTGAACACAACATAAAGGTACCTGCATAAACTTAAATATAACGTACGCATTATATTCAACATGAACAATTTGCCACTTTCCCCCTGTATACAGGGATACAGCTGTATCCGTTTCACCTACTATTTTTGTTACCTTATCGTGACCAACCGTTTGGGAATCTCTTGGGTTAAAAAAAGTGAAGAAACACTCGTCGTGGGTACTTTATCAACTATGCATGCTTCATTTATTATTCTTCCTTTCAATCCCCCTTCTGTCGGCTAACAACTAACGTATCGTTCTTATACAATACAAGAATTGACGGTCCCAGTTTTGGTTTCCTTTATTTTTGCAAGTCTTATTTCTTCTCCGTCCGTCTGTCTAGCGGATCCTCAATTCTATTGTCTACCTGCCTGGCTCCCGTCGTTGTACCCCCTGGGAAGAAGATTGCATTAGAAGACTGCCACAAACATTTCAAAAAATACGCTGGTCGTGTACACAGTAGTCATCATAGTATCCGGTATAGATGTCTAGTATAAAAACTGCTAGTAGAACAGACAAAGATATCCGTTTTGGTGTTTAATAATGAATAATAAACTATATTTGGTGAAACAACATTATAGTCCCACTCCCAATATACATCGAAGACCAAGATTTATACTACAATGTATCAATAAATTCCTGGTGTTTCTCAACCATAAGAAATAAGTTCCATGCTGGCTGAACTATGTAATAAATATGCTTTTGTGATGTAAAATGTATCCTTAAATATGTGGCTGCTTTTGATCAGGGTATTTTTGTAACGCTCTATATATATTAATCTTTTAAAATTAGATTATTGCGCATGGTAATGTTGATTTCTTTGTAGCGTGATTCACAATGCTGCTATAATTTAATTAAGCTAAAACTTTATCGATCCAGGAATAATTAATTTTTCAACAAATACGCTTGATAAAAAACATTTACCTTCCTAAAATACTAAACCTGTCGTTCCAATAAACTCTGAAGGAGAGTAAAAAACAAGTCAGGTGGATAAAGGCATGATAAGAAATCGTTTTATTAGAAAAATTTTTCATCAGTCAGATCTGTCATCGGCTGAGAGTCTTCAGTCAACTAGCTCCATGAATTCAAACAGCCCTTCCTTGTTCTTGCCATTTCTCTACAACTTGAAAAAGTAAAAGTAGAGATGCTGTCTGGTAAAATCTGTGCCAACTAAACAGCGATTACATGCATCATAGGGCAGTCGTCTACCTATTGCATACACAAAAGTACCTTCATAGACGGACAGACTACTGATTAAATTATGTGGGTGTCTCTCCCGGTTACATTTCTCGATTATACTACTCGTAGTATTTCCTGAACTGAGTCTAACAAGGTTAGAAGGGTTATCCAATTTAGTTGTACTTATACTAAGATTGTCAGGAACAAGTCAATATATAGAGTGCCCACTAGACTAGACCGGCTTAGAGTAAACACTGTCTCAGTCAGTGAAACGATTTTTCCTTATGGAATGAAAGAGTTCTTCACTTTTGTTACGATTGTACAGAGAAAGAGAGAAAAATTTGAGCGGTGCATAATATGACGAGAAGCAGAAAAAGGCCCCCAACTGCCCTACTATGTGAATTTCAATGTACATACCAAATTCGGCTCCAGGTGTAGTTCCGACATGCATGTTCTCCATTGTGCATGGAATATTTGATGAAACGGCATGTGTGTTTGGCTGAAATAAGTATTCCTCCTACATTTGGATGGATGAGTGCGGAATGTCAGAAACGAATTTTATTTAAGTATATACATTGTCGTAGTTATTTGGATGTAATTACTCCTTGGATGGCAATGACGGTTTGTTTAGAATTTTGAATAGAATATTAAAGTGCTACTAAAAAGGGCATTTCACTGGAATTATAAGTGAAAGTTCTCACAAAGTATATGGTTAAAAATACGTAGAGATGTTTCAAAAAATAGCTACCGTCTTCCTATAATTAGTGAATAAAATGAACACATGATAACTTCATTTAAATTAAAACTAATGGTAATTCGAAGATTTAGCCACAGTGCAGTATTATTTGAATGCAAACAAGAAGCCAGTTTTAATCCCCCGAGAGAGAATACACTTGGCCTAGGAATTACTTCCAGTTCACTAATTATTCATTTCAATCACGACAAGTCTATATGATGCTTATATTAGGTGACATCTGACATAAGTCAAAAAGCAAACTTTCATTAATATTAGCAAGAGGTTATGAGATTTGAACGCAAATCGTATCACATAAAAGTAGTACTATACTTTATGCGTGATTACTTGTGTATTGCTGTTAATGATGTGTATGTGCATGATTGGTTGGAGAAAGAAAAGTGGGAAAGAACAGTAAAAGACTGTAAATTTACTTAAGCGTTAAAATCTCAAATGATATACGACTTTGCAACTGCATTTGGCGATTAAAAGGCTTAAAATGAGAGTGCTCTAGGTGAATGAGAAGTCACTCATCAAATATCAAGGAAAGCATTGTTCATGTATATTATTTAACCAGAGATAGCTGCAATCAAGAATATATTAAATATAATGGATCTCTCTCTAGTATATTTCAATAGAAGATAAGCAATTTCTCTGCTATTTCTTCTTTCCTTATGGTTCCCCTCTTAAACAACTAGTATCCAGTACAATTTAAACTGAAATCTAGCTTCTGGTACATTTTTGGCGAACGTCAACTTCTTAGTCCACAGTGTAAACCTACTCACTACTAGCCTTTAATTTAAAAGACAAGGAAAAGGAAGCAATATCACCAAGTAATTTGCCTTCAAGAGGCAAATGTGAGAAGACGTTCAAAAGATGGTGATAAAATGCAAAGACATTAAAAGGGCTGAAAGTTTAAAAGTCCTGTGCTAAACTAAACTAAAACTTAAAGAAAGGACGTGAGGATTAAGTAAATTCTTATGAGGGTTTTGCAGCCTATTCTATTTGTACAATATCTACTACTTAGTAGCACACTAAGTATTCCTCCTCATGCATGGAGTGACTTTGTGTTACATCCAAATCCAACAATATTCCAGAAAGAAAAAGTACACGTGAAGTAAAGGAAAGGCTGCACATAGGTTTGGCTGTTTGGCAAAGATTAAAAATAAAAGGAATAGAGAGTGAAAGTGGAAGTGAAAGTTGTTTTATATATAGGAGTTTAAAACATCGTCAAGATGGAAGATAAACGAAAATCACTTTTTTGGAGTAATGCATGCATGCTCACCCAAAGTAGAATCTTGAGCTTCTCAGCCCTCTCTTTAACCTTTTTAACTTTTTAGAGGCTTAGAGGCAAGAAACCAAGAATTGGAATAGTACTCGATTTGCCGTGCTTACTTCTGTCGTGATTCTGCTTGTGAAAAGTTTGGGTTTGGATTCGCTATTCAACATCCTCGGAAACTTAAGTTCGTATAGGAGTTTTTTTTACAATATATGCAATGTACTTGTAATTGGAATTTTGACTCAAAAAGCATTGATTACATACATTGATTTTGTTCCTACTGCGACCAAATTTCTTTCATAAATGAGAGTGGAGCTTTTGGTTACTCTGTATACTACAGTGATAGTAAAGATTATTATTGATTTCAACGGTTGAACTTACCATGTTAAATAAGAACTGCTTTTCTACAAAATAACTTTTGGTTTTGTGGAGTTAGATATTAGTTCCACTGAACAAATTAAAGGTAAAAGGAACTTTGTAAGAAAACCGCTATGCTATTTGATACTAAAAAAGAGCTTTCACAATATATTTATTGAAACGAAGAATACATGATGTGAAGTAAAATTTTTAATAAACTGTAAATAAAATATTCAAATAAACATACAACTAGACTTATAATAATAAAAACAATACGCCATGTATCTTCTTTCCTTACTTTGTTCCTCTGTACTTATATTTTTATGTCGGCTGAATCAAATTGACATTTTCATAAAAACAGAACTACAAGCAACAACAGGAAGCATCCAGAAATGAAAAGTAAAAAAACTCCAACCATCAATAAGACGTGCAGAGTCAGCAGGCTGTCTAGAATCAAAGTGTCACTTCCTTTCACAAGCTCACAATGAGTTTTAATAGAATAAGAAAATTTCTATTAAGCCTGGGTTAAAAAGGATTGTCAATTCTTGAAAGAAAGTACCACAAAAACTACTCTATGTTCCGAAGTATACAAATACTTGATGTGCTGAGAGCTGAAATTCTAACGCAATGAATATAATCCATCCCTGGCTCTTATACATAATAGCAGAGTAGCAGCATCTTGGGCTCAGATGGTTGGATGATGGATGGATATTTTTCTAGGGCATACATTTAGTTATTAGGAACTAGGAAGTTAACTCTGAAGAGTTTATTGCTGTCGCACTACTCTAAGAATATGCCACTTTTTTAAGGTGAACCAGAAACACAGCGAGGAAACTTGATTCCATTTTCTGAGAATGTTATACTTTCTAACTCTAGTTCGGCTCTGGTTTGAGGAATGAGTAATCGATGGATCCTGTATATAATTTTATTCAGGCAGAATTTTAGCCGTCCTACATTTTAATATAATAAACCTCTTTCAGTCTTTTCAACGCTTTTATTTGGTACATATACAATAATGTAATGATTGAATCCAATCGTGCCGAATAATATTTTGAATTATGATCCAAGTGCTAGCTGCTGATTAAGGGGCGTCCCATAGATTAAACGCAACGGAGAAACAACAACCAAGAGGACTAGAAAGTATTCAGTCCGCACCTGAGATAATTTTCCCACTGTCTACAACATTTTCACTTTCTCCGTTGCGTTGCAAGGTAAAATGATTGATTATCCTCGAGGGCCTCGATCGGTTACTGAAGACCGGTTACTGGTTTTTAGCCCTACATTGAAGGATTTGCCTCGATGTCTCACACATGCAACAACACACAACTCAACAGAACGATTTGGTATAATATCTTGAACGTTACAAGTTGGTACTGTATAGCGCATAGGTAGGACAGGGTCCAAAGGTAGCCATATATACTTCATAAACTGCGATTCCATTTACCTCCTTTGGGATAATATTGCAAACTTTCAGGGTGATTTTTCAGAAAAGTCCATAAGAGTTACACTCTCCTAAAGGATGATGTAATTTAAAATTCTATTAATTTATCTTTTGAGAAAAACGCTTGTGAAGTGTTACACAAGGTTCCTTTTTATGGGGTGCTTTTCGCTGGGTATAAACTGTTGTTGAACCTGACTGTAAGTACTAAATGTTTCTGTACCTATATGTGTGTTGTCGTCATATAAGACAATGGAATAAATGGGTTTAGGTTCTGCCTAGTCACGAAAAGAGAAGCTGCCATAAATGGATTTATTATTTGAAGCCTGCCATAATTTATTTACTACAACCTCTTTTCCTGTAAGAGAATAGCCTTCACAGAATAATGTACTAGTTTTCATTTAGTTTTAGTTTACTTTAGTTTCAGCTGAGTAAAACAAGAGATTTGTAAGAGTGGTGTGTATGTGAAAGAGTGAGTGAATTGAACTAATGCAACATAAATTTCATTTTCATGACAAATCTACACATAATAAATCACCTAAACTGGCCACCATTACAGTTTTCAGGAAGTTTTAGGCCAATCCTTCCATCTGGATCCATTTGTGGGTCAGCAATTTTGCTCGAAACAAAAAATCGAACCTTAAATCGAACCTGGTTGCCTCTCTGTCTATGGTCGTTATATATTATCCTATCTTATAAATATTATAGTTTCTAAATCTAACTACAAGAATCGGTAGCTAATCTCTTCATTCGGGGGTACAGTTTTTGCTCCTATGTCTGGTGAAGTGAACCTGGTTGGCTTTCTTGGTATAACTCAACTTACTTTGCACATTTTTAGCTTGATGTTCCTGACCCTGGTCTACGCAAGTAAAAAATGAATAGAACTAATTGATTTTGATTAACTTTCAGTCTGTTTTTTCACAGCTGAGCAATTTCTAACTTGCTTCTAAATAAAGGTTTTTCTCACTTCTCCATTAACAATTCGTTTCGTTTCATATGACAAAGAGATCGGACTTCATATGAATAAAATGTAAACATATCAAGAACAGCCCTAAACAGCAAGCAGTCAACTTTGTTTCGTATGAAGTACAGGATGAGCCAGAAATTAGAACTAAAAAATCTTTGCTTCCAGGGTTAAACTATAGGGTTGTTTACCTAGTTATTTCTAGCTCAGTCTGCAGTTAAAAGGTCCAAACTTTGTTTCGTACAATCGTTTTAATATCATTACGCGCAACCCATTAGACATCTTCTTATCATCTCTTCTTTTAACCGAGTACAATTGATTGTCTCCGCAAGAAACGGGTTCATCCTCATTTGTGCGTAAGTTTGATTAATTACCCAATAAAATATAGTATGATAAGCGGGTAAGTCAATGGCGAAAGTAAAGTTAAGCAGTGAGTCGACTCAAGGCCTCAAGGGGCCTTGTCGACTCATGTATTGCAAAATCCGCCAGATTTATATTTGGGATCAGAAATGTCTATAACTACCGAAATCCCTCACAGGCAAAAGTGAAGCAGAAATTGTCGAATTTTTCACGAGATAAACTGGTTCAGGTGGGAAGACCAAGATGGGACAAAGGATGAAATGCCCACAGGATTGAGTGAAAGTGTCTCGTGAACTAATCTGTCTGTGGAACCACCACCCGTTAACCTGAACTGCCTTAATCCCTTCGCCAATAGTGGTTCGTCTGCCTGCCATTATTACAGAACACACGTGAACCACTCAGAATTGAGCCATTTGAAATAAGTCTAAGCCAAAAAGGCCAAACTCACATCAACTAACCGAACCAATGATCTTTGATAGATTCCTCGAGTGAAATATATTTCACATCTTTTTATCAAACAAGGGCATGGCTTCATTCTAGTTCTTTCTGTTCGATGGAAACCTTCCTTCTACTATATAACCCATATAGCTGATACTGAAGGAGATGTTTATAGTAAATGGCAAGGATAAGTAGGATTGGTCGAACTTGTTCAAGGTTACATCGAGGAATCCAGAAAGAAGTTTTCTACACGGCAGGGAACAACTTAGAACGAGAGATAGGCTGGGGATTGGGGATAATGCAGTTTAACCCCGGGAGGGGAAATCAATTTAGCGAACTTAATCAATAATAGGAACTCTATTAGATGTATATAGATGAAAGTTATCAAGATAGTGGAGGTGTCAATTGTAACATTAGCCAATAAAGAGGCAAGCATAAAAACTGGGGGTGGTTGTTTCCTCACTTTCATTCTATTCCAGTTATTTCTGTGACTTAGGTACTTACAGAGATCTGGAATTCATGGGGCGATGATTCATGAAAATTGAAAACCTTTAAGCAAGTCTAATGGTTTTTCAAAAACATTGGTGCTGTTAGAGACATTTAATAAAAAATTTTTCAGTAGGAGTAGGATGAGATTGATAAGACGGCTATTGTTTCTTACCCGTCCTCTGCTTTGAAAGAAAAGAATGGCATTTGCCGGCTATTATCTCAAGATTGACCATAAACTACTACTAACAAAACTGGATAGAACCTAACCCAAAAATATGAAGACTTGTAAGTCTTTTAAGATTATTCACAAGGTAATTTAAAATTAATTGCTTTCAGACTGGATTAAATTATGCAATAAACCAAACCTCTTCTGTGACATATCTCAAGATTTAAAAAAGAACCTTTAGCTTGCATACAGCATAAGCGGCGATTGCTGAATCATGAATATAGCAAGTACTCTTCCATCCATCCTTTAAACCTTGATGCATAGATATATACTCTCAAGAGTAACATATCTTACGATAAACTAATACAATGCAGATGAAGCAGCATGTGCTATCTCAGAAGTCTAAAAATACACCGGACAGTCTTGACAAAACGTCCCTAAAACTTTCCTTCCGCCCCCTTAGCTTATTTACATGTAAGTTAAGGAAATATCGCAATATCAAAAGCCATTTTGGCAACAAGGACAAGCCATCAGCAAAGGAACTGTTACGTACTTCTTATCCCTTTTAATATTTTTTTCCGTTTTCACAATTTGAGCCAGCAAGGCAGGGTTGAAGCCAGTATGTATTTTTCACAAAAGAGCCCTTTGACATTATTAAAGGCATGTAAATGCCTTTTATGTGAATGAACTTTCACTCTGTCCGTCCGTCTGTCCGTCTGTCCGTTCGCGCTCTAACTCTCGAACGGTTTAACTTTTTCAACTTCTGTTTTCGGATTTTAGTTATTGAGGTCAAAGGAGGAAGTAAGTTCGAAGATGGGCGATTTCGACCACACCCCTCAAGGTCAAAGGTCACAGGTCACCAAAAATTTAAATTGCAACCCCTATCAAGTGGGGTGTCATTTTAAAGCTATTTGCTTGTAGAGTCCCAAAAGCTACTTTAAATTGTCCTGTGACCTTTCGTTACCGCGCGGCAAGGTCAAACGTTAAATATTCGAATTCTTCGACCGCGCTTTTTGCTAATAGTATCTAGAAGGTCTGAATAGGACAAATTGAACCCTTATAAGGGCGCGTGACCTTTTGTGACCGCGCGGCAAGGTCAAACGTGAAATATTCGAATTCCTCGACCGCGCTTTTCGCTAATAGTATCTAGAAGGTCTCAATAGAACAAAATAAACCCTGTTTAGGGCGCGTGACCTTTCGTGACCGCGCGGCAAGGTCAAACGTGAAATATTCGAATTTATTGATCCTGTATTTTGATAATACTATCTAGAAGGTCTCAATAGGACCAATTAAATCGCTCACTCTGCAAACACCGCGCGCTCACTCCGCAAACACGGCGCGCTCACTCTGCAAACACCGTGCGCTCACTGCGCAAACACTGCGCGCTCACTCCGCAAACACTGCGCGCTCACTCCACAAACACTGCGCGCTCACTCCACAAACACTGCGCGCTCACTCCGCAAACACTGCGCGCTCACTCCGCAATCACTGCGCGCTCACTCCGCAAACACCGCGCGCTAGCTCCGCAAACACTGCGCGCTCACTCCGTCAACACCGCGCGCTCACTCCGCACGCACCGCGCGCTCACTATTACATGCCTTTCGTAACATGCGTTTACAACGGTTTATTCGGTTTCACTTTGCAAACTTTTCTGCTTGCAATCCATAAGCGGCAAATAAAATGATATCAGGGTGAAACAAACTATCATTTCCCTACATTGGTTCCTGTCCTAAATGCCTATTGCATACTGGGCTTGTGTGTAACTAAAAGAAGTAAGCACACAGTCATGAAGTCCATTCTTGGAAACTTATTATTCTTCTTCGATTCCCAAATGGGCATTCATAAAGAGGAATAAGAAAATGATAACTCTCTCAGTCGATTCCCAAACCCGCCCGCCACACTAAACTTTATCCATTCAGTTAGTTGCCTGGATGGCATTTAGACCGAGAAGAAAGTTCAAAGTTTGTTCAAGACATTTCGGCTAAAGTTGAAATACGTACGTACTGAGCAGTTGAACCAGTTACTGAAGCCAGAAGTCAAGCCCACAAAGTCTGATCACTTCGTCAGCCTGTACAACTATTTTACTTTTGTGTCACTGTCTATATGTAATATGTGCAAAACCAAACCCTAAAACCCAAGTGAGATTTCCCTTCAACCACCCTTTACTACTAACGCTTACTTTCCAATCCGAAGTCTCAAATCCTAACTCTATTCTATTCTCATATATTTCGAAGACGAAGTAATTTCAGAAAGTGGTATAATTACATCTTTGTGACAATTCCTTTGCAATTTTCTGTTAAAATTATGATCCATTTTATAGGAAAGGCCGCAATAAGCAATAAATACAATGTTTATGTTCTATAGTTTCAAAACTTCGTCATACTTCTCGTAACATGGTCATTTAATTCGGAGCTGGTTTACTACAGTTGATTTAAAATTAACCACTGGATACATAAGCTATACTTTATGCCCTAGTTACTGTGGTTGGCAATTAATTAAGTTAAACCCAACCCAAGATTACTTTCATGTTTCTGTAATGGAATTAAACACTAAAAAGTATTACACAAGCTGGTGGAAAAATGGATTAAAGCAAAGATAGGAGAGGGATAGGTCGGTGAAAAAAGTCTGCGTGTTTCTCGATCGAAAAATTGAGCACCATCTGCCCCACAGTTTTAATCTGACTTTCACCGTGCAAGCTCTAGGTTACGGTTGGAGTTGGGTTTGATTTGAAGTCTTTGCTCAATGTTTTACATTATGAGTTTTGAGGGTTCCAGACCTGGAGCTTTGCTTTATGCTTTAAGAATATTTTTTAAACTTGGAGTGTGAAGCTCATCGTCACACTATCATGGACACCAAAATGTACTTCAATGCTTGACATAGTATAAATGTAACTCATTCGAAATGGGAATATTAACACTATTGATGAAATTAATTTGGGGAAAAATTAATTTGACATAATATCATTTTACAACGGGAATTTTTAGGTCAACGATTTTTACAAAAAGTTGATTTCACTAATTCAAGCTGTTGATGATTAGTGTATCTGGAGAAATCAATCCGACTACAAAACAAATTCGTAAAATATCAAGAAAGATAAACTTTCTAGTTAAAAATGTATCGTAAGCTGTAAATGGATGTGATGTTTTAATTTTTTTCAAAAGTCCAGTGGTACATCAATTTTTATCTGTATGTACTCTGGACTAACATTCTCATGGACAACTTAGACAAACATGAAAACATATTTGTGATAAAAGCTCAAATTTTCCCCACTGATCAACAGAGATTCCATTCCTAGATTATGCTATGATATCTTTCAATTTCAATGCATTTATATGCTCTTGGATGGTTTCATTTTTCATGAATACTTTTTAGAGACTACCAACCAGCCAGATTCTGCAACCAAGGACATAAATCACGATGAGAATCTCAACTCTAAAACCAATTTCATCCCTTTTCGTACCATTACTATTACAGGGAAGGGATGACAACGTAACGTGGAGGAAGTCTGATTCTGCTAAACTAAAGGCAAATCAATTATCATCTTTCTCTAATATCATCCAGCATCAGAAGAGCGGCATACAATCCTTTTTTGGACCCTTTGTTATTAACATCTCAATTTATCTAAATGCAGGCCCCATGTTTTGACCCCCTTAAATCTCTTTTCTCCGCCTGTAAGAAATACAATGGAAACGCTCAGGCCTGGAAAATTTATCGTTTACTTACACGCAACCGTTTTTCATTTTTGAATCCAGATAAATCAGCTTCAGTAATTCATTCTAAAACTCATTTTGATCAGACTTCCATTTTATAAGTCCATTTTATAAAGTTACTATTGTTAAAATAATACAGTTTTAGGCGTAGAAGTTTTAATGATGAGTTTCAAATTACTTACACCCAGCTGCCTATGTTTGTGCTGATGACTTAACGTACTGCATTCCATATTATAGCAATAGAAATAACCCAACTGCCAGCATGACATTAATAATGGAAGCGTTGAGCTAAGCACTTATCTTAAAAGACCACTCGACTAGGAAGGAAAGCCCTAGCCGTCCACCATACCAACTCCCACTCATTCACTATGAATGAATACTAGCAGATAATTACTTTTCTTTGGCATGATTTACTTCCTCACTAACCGAATATCCCGTGAGTGTCTGTCTATCTTGCCTTTATTTTATATTAACGTGTATCCAGTAGTCTCAGACAGTACAATTGGTACATTGTATACGTTTGTGACGAAACAAAGTGAGTTGATAATAATAATGCTAACAACTAGCTGGGATTGGGAAGGGCTAAGCAGTAGTAGTAGAAACCAAAATGTGAGTAAAACAGGCTGATATTGCCTGAATTAATTAAAAAAACATTAGGGGGGATCAACAACATGTCTCTTGTGCATATCAAATTCGTTATATCAACTAAAAGGAACGAATCCATAGCTTCCAAGATGTTCAGAATGTAAAGTGGGCGGTTAATTAGCCGTCTACATTAGCCTTATGTACTAATTTAGAAGGAACAGTTTCTGAAAATCTTTTCAAAATTTTATCAGTTTTTAGAAGTTGAGAGTAGCGTACTTTGTCTTCCGCTTTCATTGACTACGTATTATTGGTATGTTTGGGTTGCATATAAATGATTAAAAATATATATTCCATTCAAATGTACATGTAAATGCCCTTATTAAGCATTTTATAGACGATAACTTATGTTTTCCGCACCAACACAACGTCATCGGTATAACTTGTGAAGATATCATCAAATCATACAATTCATTTAAAATCAAAATTTTAACCAGGTTTGTACGTAATTAAATTGTAATTTTTACTTATGACTTTATAATGTGTAATATTTTAATCGTAGATCAACAATTATCTTGTATTTAACCTTACCTTTACGTTTGACCTAATATATGACCTGTAATTACTTTCTGTCCAGCATAAATGACCATGTATACTGGGTAGCTTCAAGAATCAATCAATCAATCAATCAATCAATCAATCATACCGAGCAGCATCATTGGTAAAGAAAATGGAACGAATTATCTATTTAACAACTTGTTACAATTCTTCAACCATCGCGTGTGAATACAAAACCTTAGGAATACATACTTTTATACTGATTATCATGCGAATATCCTTGTTTTATCAAAATTACTGAACGTACTTACAAACCCACTAATACACGAGAACGTGGAAAGTTGCCCATAATTTTTATCCAGTTTTTTTAGAATGATTATGTTTATGCTTTTGTAGTACTGCGCAACAAAAATAATACAAAGTTAACTTAATGTTTCTTTCTTCGTCAGCCATGAAAGTTTATTTTATTATGTAAACTCAAAACGTGTAGTTCCTTTTTAGGTCCATGCAATGGTTTAATACAAGAGTGCTCAATGAGGTGTTGCAATCTTCCATTAATCCAACGACTGTTAAGGGTTAGTGCGAAGATTGTGATGATAAAATAACAAGCTCAAAAAATTAAATTTATTTACAATTGCATTTTAGATTCTATATTCGATTACTTCTGGCTTTCCTGACTCTATAACATCCCTTTATCACTATCCGGCGTTTTTTAAGCCACTGTTGAATGGGAAATTACTGAATAAGAATATGAAGGTACGCTAGGCTAGGATTATAAACAATGCATTTTGAGTACCCATTTTTGCTTGAAAGTTCGACAGAACCAGAAAAACGACTCTCGCAAGTACAGGAGGAAAAAATTCCTGGAACATTCATGTCTCCTATTTATCTTAAGGCTAATTTTCATTAAAGTTTTTAGATCTATTTAGAACCAAGCAAACTACGTATCCCACTGCTTCAAACAAGGTAGTAACTTTTTCTGTGAAACTTTTCTCTATCTAATAAATGATGAGTATTTCTCGTGAGAGAAAAATTCGAAAGTTCCTTCGGCAGAGTTCAGTCTCGGGTGAAAATAAGTGGCTTAACCCTATGTAGGCATTGGTGACTACACGCCTATAAAGTAGTACTACTATCCTACAAAAATGTTTTAGTGACGGCCTGTTTCCTACACAAATGCCAAAATTCTTTATACATCAAAGCCGTTAAACAACACACATACAGGCAGGCAGTCCTTTTATACTCTTCTGATTGAAAATGTAAAACTTCCTTGTGTCCTTTTATGTCTCTGAAGATAGAGCTCATTTATTTCTTTGCAAAACATCAATATAATCTAAAAATTCATAGCCCGAAGACCTACAAGTTTCTTGATTAATTAATAACCGTCAGCTGGGAAAAGCTCATAATTTCTCATGTCACAGGGACAACCTACCAACGATTTATTTCATGATTATGATTCCGAGAACCAAATCTAAATACTTTTACACGAAAAAGTATACTACTGACTACAGAGGAGTGGATAGAGTCTTTAGCGTGTTATAAAGGAGGCATTCACTATCCCCGTCTCCACGGCCGTGGAGACTTTCTCTGCTGATATTTTTAGTAGTAGTAGCTCAGCTATTATCTGGGACGTGGAACTCCAGGCCTTCAATAAAGATTGCTACTCTCAACCCTAAAGGGACACTTTTCTATTACGCCTTGCTCAAGTGAAGGAACGAGGACGGCAATTTTTATCATAAAGATGTATAGGGTCATGAATTACCATTTTATAGGAGGGTAAGGATTTGCATAAAGGTAGACGGAGACGTCCTCATGTTCTTATTTGTGGTTGAGCTTAAGAAAGGTTAGCAGAAATAACTGTCGACTTCCGATCAGTTTTAGTTTTAACCCGTGCCCTTTCGGAGATACCTGAAGTGAATGGAGTTAACCAACATCAATGGAATCAACAGCCATATGCAGAAGACCACTTCAATCCTAAATTTCGTAGCAAAACCTCACAAAATAATTGCAGTGTTAGTAATCCTTGTCGGTTTATTAGCTTTTTCGGTTAGGGTGTAGGATGTGTGCTAATTTTCCGATAGTTATGACGCGTTACAAATTTGAAAATGCTGAATTTGCTTCCTTACCTACCTACGTGGAAAATTAATATATATGAAGTTTGGAAAATTGTCGTCTCGTGCTAAATTATTTTGTGTAAATACAGTGTAACCAATAAGAGAGTTATTGTATAACTGCCCTATTGGACAATTTCTACAGCATATTGACCCGATATTGTGCAACACATTCTTTTTTGTTGACAAAACTTTTTAAACTTCATCTAAAGGTGCTTAAACATTTTTAAAATTTTTTTACAGTAGTACATTTTATTAATTACTGGATAACATGAACTCTTATCAACAACAACATGTATACGTCACATAAAAAAAATCTCATAATCTACTGTTAATCTGCCTAAAATTAATTGAAACGTTTATTAAAAAAATCACTTACGCAGAAGCCCATCTTTGCAAGTTTTGCCTTCTCTTCCGATGTGCTTCCGACATTCTCCGTTTCCGCACCACAAACTGTCACGAAGATTACAACAAACAACCACTATAACTGCAGTTGCTGCTGTTGTTGTAGTACCAACTGTTGGTTTTTATTTCTCCTCCTCATCTTATATGGATAACAATTCCACAGAAAGTAGCTAATTAGGTCGATTAATACCACCAAGCCCAAAGAAATGCTGCCTAAGCCTCTACGACAAAACCATTGTAGTAATCTCTAGAAATACACCCAACACTAGTGATAATTAACACTGCGTCCTTCTCTCCAATAAAATCCCATACCAAAAAAGTTATATCTGACCTCCCTTTCCTGACCATTCAGGTCTTCTTGATATCCTCCTTCTGCTAATGGGAACAGTAGTGACAATGACAAAAGATTTCCTAGCTCTTGATGAGCTCTTTGAAGACCATCCTTAGGGAAATGAGCCTTCCCCTTGGTAGTAGGAGTGGTGAGTGGTGCTTAAACTTAAAACTTTCCACGATATCAACCCATTCAATTTCAAAGTATAGTCATCAAAGGGAACTGTGGTAGTATTAGCAATAGCAGTTGCAGTAGGAGTAATAGTAGTCCTCAGAAATTCGACACTGATTCCCCTATTTTTCCTCCGGAGTAATCGCAATAACCAGAGAGAAAGAGTAGGAAACTGGGCAGGGTATTGTACTTGGTGAAAGTAGGAAATGCATAACGGAATTCCGATTGATTCATTCCAAGAATCAGGGTATTGTTTCATGTTTAAAACAAGTCAAATAGATTGTCAGAAAAGTACCTGAACCATGATAACCGGTAGTATTTTACCGGTTTGGAAGGCATTATCCTCGTTTTTTGCTTTGAATAAATGACGTATTTTGTCCAAAATAGACGCACAGGAAATATTAAAATGTACTTCATTGTTTGAAGATATTTCCATCTTCATCTTCTGAAACCAAAGGAGGTAGCAACTACGTCATCAAATTCTATCCGTTTCTCAGATTTAAGTACCATCCCCACCTTATTGTCAAGTTGTACATGTCCGTAAGGTCAGACCGCAACACGATACGATAGGAAAGTTATTTGTTGTTTTTGCTGAAATTATATCTATGCATATTATATGATACAACGTAGCTGCAAATCAGATACCAAGGTAGATATGAAGATTTATCCACTACCATTGTAGTTTTCTACCGATATTGCCGAACTTCCTAGTTCCCCCTTTCAGGAAAGTTTCCACTTATTTCCAGTTTTCTCCGACAGAAGCACCCAAAAATATTATATACTTTCCACGTCTTTGTGAAACCAGTGGCACACCTTACAGTTTAAGTAATAAGGTTCGGTGCGACCTTTAACGCTGCAGTGGATAAAAACAAATTCGCTTGGTTAGAATTGAAACCTCTTATTGTAAATTATTTTGCGATCGTGACTATCAAGAGCCTCATCGATCGTTGTATCGTCTTCATCGTCATATTACTCTTACTGATTGCATCGTTCTCCTTCTCTTTCTATATTTCTTAGGACCTTTACATTCCTCAATTCAACTCCTCCACTAAAGGCCAATATCAGAGAGAAATGTACACAAGAAGGTAACAGACGAACAGGCAATATTGACAACTCAGCACTTTGTCTTATTGCACAATCCCAACAGCCCAACTCAACTTCCAGCAGAAACCAAGAGCCCCACTTGTCTTGACAAGACCAAGTGGCTCAGAACTCTTAGTTCTCAATTTCTGATTGCTATTATTCCTCTCTAGACATTTCAACCTTTCTCAAATAAGTATAAAGCTACACACACGCACATTGTTCCGATAAATTTTTGAATTGCTCCACAACCTAAGCTAGTTATAAGCCTTCTACTACTTTCAGGATTATTCGCCACCACCACTACTATCAGTTAGAGTTACTAAAAATTAATATCTTTAATAATTTCCTTATCTGTAACAGTGGAGACTATTTTTGAACTAAGCTTTACTTCAGTTTATGTTTAGTTTGGTTTTATTTTAATTACACTAAAATAATTCAACAAAGCTCAACAGAAAGAAAGTTATTCTAAAAAATCTTCTTTGCTACAAGTTCTGTAGTTATTTTACTTTTCAGAAGTGCACGAAAAGATACCTGACTTGAATCAGAATACTTCTTGTACTTTGTGACAGGACTCTAAAACCTCGACACAGCAAAAGCCAGTTCCCATGGGCCTGTTTTTCCCTATTCTACATTCTTCTTTAGCTCACTTTACTTCACGTAGGTACCTCTTGTACAGATTTTTTCTCAAAAATGTTTCACATTGGTGGTAACTGGTGAGTAAAGCAAGTGTTGCGATACAATTTAAACAGTTTTCTCTCCTAGAGGATTCAAATGGTCCTTTGCTTTATACAGGTTTGAAAGAGAAGTGGGACAAAGTACAGAACTGTATATACAGGAACGATATGAATGCTCGCATAAAATATGGTATTTTAGACCGACTACCACTACCTCGGGGGCTAGCTCCTCCAGGGCCAGCACGTACTTCAATTTTTAGCCCGAAAGTAAGTGAATAATGGGATGTAGTACAACAGATTTATTTTAGGCATTTCTCTTCTACTTCTCTGTCACACAACCATACCACGTAATAATGTTTACTTTTATCTTATGCTTTTACAAATGCAACAACAACTACAACCAACATTCGTGATATATGACTATGTTGCCACTACGTTTTTGAAGATTCCAACTATGAAGATGTTAGTGATGTTTCTCTGCCTTTCATAAAGTTGCGTGGAAAACTTAACTAATTCCCAATCCCAAAGTGTACGCATAAGATGATATCATTCAAGTGTAATCTTATACCATTCAACCCACCTGTGTCACCTTTAACTCCCTGGATAGCTTTACGTTTACGTTTATAAGTATCATTTTTCTCACGGATTGTTCGGAGAAACTAATGAGTACGTCCACGCAGTGAAGAACAAACTATGTAGTATTGTAGCCGTGCCTGTATCCGTGTCTAGGAGTTATTTTCTATTCATATAAATCCTAGGTTTCAAACAACGACCAAAGTATCAACATCTGTGAACTTCATTTCAACTTTATTTCAATTACTACAAGAGAGAGCTTCACTTTCTTCCACTTCTTGTTTCCAATAACTGAAAACCTAAGGTACTTTTGAGTTGTGAGTAGAAAAATGTAAAGTTAGTTTACTACCTGACGTGTAGGAGTAAAATGTACAATATATTTTTTAAATAAAATCATGATGAGAACAGTCAACAGTGGGCGTCCTGTCGAGCCCAATTTCAATAAAAGACCTGATTTCTTTCGCTCCTATATTGATGGTGCTTCAATAAATATGCCTACCCAAGAAGCTACTCAGCAGGGTTTCAGAAGCAACTCTTCTTTTATTCATTTAACTTTAATTTTTTGTCCCCAGTTCGTAACGTAATTAAACCCCAGGATTGGGTATGAAATGAGCATAGCTAAAGACATGGAACAAGAAAGGAAAGCGTTTCCAAGAAAGCCTGTCCAGTTTGTTGCACACGCTTGTTAAAACCACACTTTTATTAAGTTTTTATATTAGGTTGATTGTGATCGGTGCTTATATTTCATCGTATATTATGTTTGCATTTACTTTTACTTTGTTCACTCGAGAAAGCATCACTTGAGCAAGTATAATCCTTCTACTGATGACTGATTTAGTCTTGAGATCAAGAAATTGGAGATTAGGATGTTTCTGAGAGCCAGCAGCTCTAGAGGTTACTCGTATAGGTTCCTAAGTTCTTTCGTTGGATTTGGCTCTTCGTAATCTTGTGACGTAGTCTTGAGTCGTGAGTAGTAACAAGTGTTCAATGATGGGTTATTTATCGCCCTATTTCGCACCAGAAATAAAATATATTTCACTCTATCCCCGTTTTTTTCGGGTACTTTTCTTACCAATTTTCTCGTAACATGATTTGATACTTCGTAGTATTCTAAGAAAGTAGGAAGGTAGGTGTAAGCATGCTTATCTACCTAATGGATAACCTGTGGAGTTGATAATAAAAACCGTGTAGTATTTAAAATTTACGACAAATCTTACAACATAGAGAAATTGTAATTTTCCAATAGGTGTATGCTACTGTGACAAATCGTACAGGCAAGAAATTGCCAGATAAAGACTGTAAGAAAATCTACCATTCAAACCAGCTTTTTATGAAATTATAAAACCTTCTACCTCTTGATCTTTGTAATTTTTAACTTTGGAGTAGAAGAAATATAAGTACTTACAAATCCTGAGACTAGAGTACTTGAAACATTCCCCTTATAACCTCTCTCACCCCAATGTCCCAAAATGAACGGTTTGAAGTATCTCATAGTTAATTTCAATCATTGAGCACCCAACCAAACACGGTGCACACGGTTCGCCACTTTGCTTTGCAATAAACTCTCTAACCCTACTTCCAACGCCGAATTTCTCACAAAGAAATACCACAGAAAGTAAAGGATTTCAGGAAATCTATGGAAAAACCCTATCACAAGAGAGAAAGAAAGAGAGAAAGTTGTTACGGAAAACGTAGGAGCTGATGTGACTTTGCTGATCACATTTTGTTAGAACAAAAGCACAAAAATTGTGTCCAACAGATAGTGAAACGGAAAGAAGCTTGGGTTGGCGAGAAGAATTTGAAAATGGCAAGCAACCAGTGAAGGATCAAGTTGACGACTACAAGAATCCTCCTCACCCGATCTCCAAATCATTCCCGGATGTTCCCATACTCTATCGCGCTAGGCTGGAACACTAGTTGGAGATGTTGAATGAAACTGGATGCTGGAGGAACTTAGAGCCTGGAGAATTTCAGTCTCACCTCCTCAACTTGCACACAGTTTCTTTCTATTCGACTCCTACTACCAGCAATAATAGTTCATAATATTGGCCAAGGCCTCCTGACTCAACATGCGGGTGATGTATCTATATTATACATATTAATGCTGAGGGGCATTAGTTTCTATAATCTATATATCGGATTCTGTCTACCACAGTTTCACTTTATACCTGAACTCCTTTTAAGTAGATAAGTCCTTGCAGTCTGGTCTGGTTTACTTTAAAGCAGCTTTCTCCACTTCTAGAGAGCTAGCCTGTTCTATTTCCATTCTCCCGTTTTCCTCCCTGACAGGACGAACTAACACTTTCTCTCTTAAAAGTATTCTTCCCGACCGAACCGAATGGTCCTTGGAAGAAATGTTGAGTGGGGATATTTCTGAACGGGTACTGTACAGAAGAGAAAGCTCATTCATTCAAAAAATCACCATTACAGCATGGCTATATATAGCGGCTGAAGTTGTGGAATGGAGTTCAGTCGGTTGTATTTTATTGAATAGGGGCACAAAACCAAACTTCTATTATGGGATTATATTTATGTTATTGTCAGTCCTTTGCATGCATAGTTGTGGTGCTTTTACTTCTGCACACACGCACCCATCTCGGGATACCCACCTAATGAGTGATGATAAATATATTGAGATTGATATTGTCACTGACCCGACTCCGAATAGCTGTTCGACTGACCGATGATTTGATGACGATGATGATGGGGAAATGTTCATGGTAGTTCGATTCAGTTCCTATTGGAAATTTTGGATAGGGAAGCAAGTGGCAGGGGTTTTATATGTTTGGATAGCGATACGCATTAAAACTCTTGGTGGTTGAAGATTCTAAATCTGTCTGTACGCTTCCAGTTAAATTCAAATACGATTGGAACATTTTGGAAGGGAAAGTGAATTTTTCATGTGATTAGAGCATGTGATTGTTATAATTTAAAAAGATCGCTGATTTCTCCTTTCAGAGGCGCAACAACTTCCGGATCTTGCCTGCATCAAAGATTTACAAGTTTTACTAACACAAAATAAAACTCAAAATAAAATAAAGGCTTTAACCTGCTATGTTATTTGTAAAATCGGGAGTGTACATTTTAAACTTGAAATTCCTAAGTATAGAATAGATCAGAGCCAGTCACATTATTTAAATGCATACCAATAGATCCAACAAGGTCTTGATATTCTTCAATACTCCAATGAGCTATCCAGTTTTAATATAACGGGGAATGCTTTGTGATTTTTTCATTTTTGAAAAACAACTTTCAGGTCGTTTTTTTCTGATTTGAAAATATTTATGTCTGTACTTCTGGCTACAACCCGCGCTTCCTATTGAGAATCATGATTTTAAGCCACCGGCTATCATAACGCGGGCGGCTTATTGGCGACGAATTAAAATGTATTACCTACGCGGAAAGTTGTTTGTTCCCTTTCCTTTGATTAAAATATGTATCGGGAAATGAGGACGGTAATACCATTAGATGTTTTAGTCAGTCAAAATTTACAATCTGAGCTTAGCAGAAAGCATGCATATGAAACTTCTATAAACTAGCGAAAGCCTAAGGCCTTTTCACTCTGTCTCTTTTTTCATAAGAGCTTCAGTTCGAGATGACACAAGATGTTTCAGACAGACTTTATATCTTGCTGTCTTTACAAAGCCTTTTGTCATCATACACGGATTATTACCGTACTGTAGGATCAAATGGGTTTGCATTGAGTTATCGATTACTCTGAGGAGGAGGAGGAAGATTATAAGAAAGATAGGCCAAGGCAGTAACCGTACCAAAATAAGGTAGATGTATAAAGAATCAAGGTGTTTATTAAAAAACCTCGTCCAAGCAGCTATATGAGCCCAGTCAATTGCTATTTCAGCGCATTAATAATCTGATAACCGCGAAAGAAAGGATTTATTATGTGGAGGCTAAACCCCCCCCACACCCCTTACTTTCACCCGTTTACAGAAACAAATGAACAATGCTTCCCAATTAAATAACCGTATTGGGTACCCCCAAGGGTCTGTAATTATCAGATTCGGTAAAAATTTATTAGGTTTAGTGATTTTAAACCAAAAGTAGACACACCTTTTTTTGCGTTTTAAGACCCGATCGGGTATTTTGACCCCCACGGGTCGAATAATTGGTCAACTGGTCGAATTCGTAAAAAATATTGCCTTTTTCGTTATTTTAAATCAAAAGTAGAGAAATTATTTTTCCCTATTTAAGATCCTCTTGGATGACGCGGATGACGTCACGAAATATCGAGTTAGGGGCCAAGTGAGAATCACGCCTACGTCG
>JAQFZX010000468.1:0-57859 GCA_034682405.1 Hydroisotoma schaefferi | reverse complement strand
AGATAGTTGCAGGTACTGAATTGTGTACCGTCTGTTGATCGCACTCTTGGACTATTAGCATTTCGAGTCAATAGTCAGTCATTGTTGTTCAGGAAAGTTTTACGAGAATTCATTGAAACCGTTATATTTGATATAATAAAACTAATAATATATATCAATTTAGTACACTACCTATCCCAAGGATTCCATTGAAGAATGGTATCACACACTCCTATATGGAATATTCGCATTTGGTTGGATGATATAGTTGACACCACCTGAACTTCGGATGACATCTTGTCTTAAATTTCTCTAGAAGTGTATTATTAAATACTTTGAATTTATCTCATCAATGATGTTCAAAGTAATCATCATTACCCCTTCTATATTGATGGTTATTGGTGGTTCTCTTATAGAGAACACTTATAGATCTTTATTTTACTATTATATTGATTACCTCCAACTTTAATAAAGGTACATAACGGGTTACGATTTTTAGTTCTAAGTAACCCTGTAAGATAGTTGCAGGTACTGAATTGTGTACCGTCTGTTGATCGCACTCTTGGACTATTAGCATTTCGAGTCAATAGTCAATCATTATTTTTTTGGAAAGCTATACAAGAATGCATTGAAACAGTTATATTTGATTTAATAAAACTACTGACAGATAAAAATTTAGTATATTACCTATCCCTTGCAGTGACTCTATGGGTGAATTGTACTGAACTTCTGTATATTGAATATTTGCATTTGGCTGAACGATATACTTCACACCTGAACTTCTGATGACATGCTGCCTCAAATTTCTTTACAAATGTATCATTAACTAGTTTCAATTTATCTCATTTATGGTGTTCAAAGTTATTGATCGACCCCTTCTATATTAATTGTCATGGGTCGTTCTCTTATAGAGAGCACTCTGGTTTCAACCGATTCCAAAGATTTGAGATTCCAGGTATTCGTTGCTGTGAAAACTTAGAACCAAACTAAAAACTATACTCAACTATAACTCAATACTATATCATCTGTGTCCTAAATGTTCAGCTCTATCAAAGATCTACTCCTGGTTATTATCTTGATGAGGAGTGGTATGACGTATTCTAGAGCAGATGTGCCGATGGTATCCGGTTGTACATAGCATTTCAACTCTTTGAAGTCAACCATCTCCCATGATTCCTTTTCTAGTTCATTTTCTGAAAGTTGTTCATAACTTCCTAATAGGTGGACAGAAATCAACCAGATGTTTGCAAAGTTGCAGTCATTTTTGAATAGAATATCAATATAGTCATCAGCGTTGAAAACGTATTTAATCATGGGCCTTTTGACTATTCGGTTTTGTGATGCTGCAGCCCATACTAGCGAGACCTTGTCTATTTCTTCTTTATTCAGCGTGTCTTAATCCAACTTCTCGAGCACACTCTCTGATATCTATGAATAGAGTTTTTTATCATTTTAATTCAATATACAACCAAAGACACCCTTTTAATTACACTAATATTGTATTTCATACTTACATATTGGCTTGAGAACATGTTAGAAGGTTTTAGTTTATCAAACGATACACCTCCAATCTCTCCTTCCAACCTATCCAATCAATAAGTCACACTTATTATCGTACTGTTGAATGTAGATATATATATATATATCTAAAGCGCCCTTGAATGGATTTTTTATTTGATTTGGTTGGATTAATAATTAAGTTATTACCTTGATTCCTCTCGTCCAATTTCCATAACTATTTTTGATAACTTTAACTTTTAACACTACCAACAATATTTGAAAATATTTTTATATGGCATGCACAAGAGAAATAAGACAAATTGAGTGAATTAAATAACACGGGAAGACAACCTCTTTAATGAATGTATTTCCTCTAGTCATGGAATTCAAACTAAGTTTTATTTAAAACATACTGATATTATTTCGTTCATATTTCTTATACACTGTTTCAGATAGCATTCAGTCTATGCAGTTAATAGCGAAGAGGTTGCTAATAAAAAAACATTCAAACTTTCTGGCTGTATGCCTGAATAATACCTACGGTCGGTTAAGTTTCAGAACGGTTACATGTTGTATTGTGTAAGAATTATTTTGGAATTAGATTATGGATGATTCTACATCGAGGTACATTAAGGCGTCGTGCTCGTTACAAGTGTATAGAGCATGGAAACGTATGCGTTACACCTATAAAACTGTATATATGGAAGGATTAACTGTAAATAACTTATTTGTACATTTACAAGTCACATTTACCCTTTATGACCACAAGAAAACAATAGCATATCGTTTATTCTAATGTTGAAAAATATTAGTTTTATAATTCGACATTATGTTTTCTATACTAGCTAATCATTTTCATAATTTACAAATAATTTTTTGAAATATTTGTATTCAAATGGGACATTTCGTGATATAGATGGACGTTTACCAGTATCATATTTAAATATTATAATGATTACTTCATCGCATTTAGTAAACTCGTGTTTACGCGCTTTTATATTGTGGATTATAACTTTGAGTCGAGACAGATATTTTTTAAGCTATATAGTCAAATTTTTAACGACCTGGTGAACAAGACCTTATTTAATTTATGCGTACTCTACCCTTCGTTTTTCTTATAATGACATAATATGTACATTAGTGAATAAGATCTGTAATATAATACAACTTTTTTTTAACAAAAACTGTCATTTATATTAGTCCTACTTTTGCACTATTGTGTTTTGAGGTTTTTTGGGTTTTCGAAAAGTAACGTAATTGAGTTGATTCCAAGTGAATAGACATATCAGGAAACCAAGTAACAATATAATCTAATTTCTTAACACATACAATGTCTAGAGACAATGTTTAATCGCAATTAACGATTTGCATCCGCCTTTGAGCTTTAATTTTAACTGTCCGTACGTCTAGTTTGTCAATGTTCTTGTAACGTTTTCAAAATGACATGAAATGAAAGCCAAATGGTCCGTTGGTACAATTACAAAGGTTTTTTTTGTCAGTTTTCTTACAATAACATCGAATAAAGCCATTTTGTGACTTATAAGGGGAGAATTTTCTTCAATGTACTGTGCTGTTGATTATGGAGAAACAACTTCGTACATCCTGCTTCATCGGAATAAGCCAGAGGAACTTTACAAAGAGATGACGACTCATGCAAATTACATTCATGTTGTAATTCAGGAACACTTTTTCTTCTTTAAAATCATGCAGTAATTTACATCTAGTTCATAGATTTTGTCTTCAGATTTGAATGGCAAAGTAACTGTCTTGAACATCTGATAATTCTCTTTTTAATTCCTTATTGGAACTTCTATCGTAGCTGTTATGGTATTTTTAACAATGAAACAGCTTGCTATTTCAATCTCAAAGTAACGGTAGATACAAGTTTCGGGAATGGCCGAAGTTAAATTGAATCTTCTAAGTTTCTGCCTTAGAACGATCAAGTCATTTTGGAGTTGAGTATTTCTAACAAAATATGCTAGAAAAAACCGACTTCTACATTCACTTACTGCAAGTATATGTAGGTTATTCCATACGCTGTGATAACTATAGATACCGGTTTTCACTATTGCGTTCTCAATTGTATACAGTCTATCCTCTTTTTTTATTTCCGCACCGATAGCTTTCATTGCGGCCCTTTTAACGTTTTGGTTTTTTATCAGGTAATCTTCAATTATACTTGAATAGTTGTTGTTTGATTCAGTCACTCTGACTAAATGTTGATGTAATTCACATATTGCTGTTCTAACTTTATCTGCATATTCCTCGTGCACTCTTCATCAGAGGATGTTGTTAAGCCGAAAATATCCCCATAAAACTCTCCTTAGTATCCAAATGCAGCCCTCTTGGAACGTCTATAATCAGTTTTATAATTAGACAGCTATTCTGATTTTCTGCGTCATTGATGTGAAGCATGACATCATTAAGACAATCCGCGAAATCTGAATGTACTGATGGTTTCACTTGACAAAGTAGGTATTTCCATGGTTTAGACCAAAATGACATTCGATTCGAACGGAATGAATTGTTTATTCGGAATCAGATCCATTCCTGTTTCCACTTTTATTTGCATACTATTTGCAAATGGAAACGTTACAGAAAGTTTCAAAAAGATCAGTTAGAACATTGTGTCGTAAACCATAAATATAAATAAAATATAGCACTATTAATCCTACGGCGACCCATAAAAGGCCTCCCTCTATAAACACCCAGTTCGTGTCTGTATTGTGTTGATAAGCAGTGTGTCCTTCCATTTCTCTGTAGATATCTTCGACCCTGTCATATCCCGTATGCTTTTCTACAGATCTGTCTTTGTATACTCTTGTATATCTTATCCCGTCTATGGTGGCATCTACTCCATTAATAATCACTGCCATGGCAAATATTTCCTGGATCCTTTAGGCGGTCTAACTCCTGTCAATCGAGTAAGCTTGGTTTATCATAAACACAAGTATGATTTTACCTTTTTGTTACTGAGGAATGGTCTATAAATAACTGACTTGTCTAAAATTAAGTACTTCTAAAGATCGGAAAAAGAAGAATAGTCAATGTACTCGATAAGAACAAACAAATGCGACAGCAAAATTGCTTGATTGATTGATTTATTGACTTATTACTCGGATTTTCACCCATAGACCCAGCACATATTATTGCATATAAAGTTAAGAAATAAAAGTGAATGTCTTAAGTGCTTAACTGAATGAAAGTAAATCGTATTCCTTAAAACTTAATGTAAAAAGTTAGTATTTAAGACTAAGTTGTAAATTACGCAGCATTCCCAGCATCTGCCACCGAACCGTTAATGTTTAGATAATATAATATCGTGAAGACTAAGAGTATGAGAATAACCCTTTCTCCGATAACTGCGATTAATGTAGTACTATCATTCTGCTCAATTGGTGATTTTATACTAAAAACCCTCGATAGCTGCCTCAATACCAGCAAGAACGCCACGCACTGCAACCGATTCTATCCCTTTCTTAACAATGGTTTTTTTCCCCTACTTGGGTTCTTCTCAAGCGGCCTACCAGGTCAGAGTTACAATCCAAAGAACAATCTTAATCCACATTAACCCATATATCGTCTTAGTATATAACTTTAACATACTCTTATCTTATTCCTAAACTATAATTAATATTCAATTTAACAGTGAAGTACTTACTTTATGATGATAGTTGTAGCAGCGAATCGATGGTCAAATTATAATGCATAAATCTGTTTTTCTACTCCTAAATTATAAATCAATGTGAGGGGTTGGTCATGAGAACTACAGAAATGCCCCTTGGTAATTTCTGGAGTTGTGAGTTTTTTTACGGAGAAGAAAGTATCTTTCTTAGTATTCTGTTCTCCAGCTTGGGTTATCAGTTTGTTGCTGTCGTTCCGTTTACTGTTTCCCCAAGTCCGATTTCCTTGTATCTGATTAGAATGGTTCCAGTCTTGATTTCGCTGTCCCCAATATTGATTAGGATTCTTTGCCGTCCTTCTGTTCGGCAGAGCCCAATTATGTTTATGAGTACGATTCCTAAAGCTGTTATCAGGATCAAGCTCAGTAAGATCCCTAGGGTAGTTGAGTATCGACTGTTTATGCAAAGAAAGTCCTTATGCCTAAAACAATAAATTAAATCAAAGCTAAAACTTGCGTGTTACTTTTTATTTCACTTTAAAAACAGCAGTTATTCCTTTCACTGCACTTTCAGCGTGGTTGTTGGTGTAGGGATACTGTTTTGGGGCATTAAATAAATTGAATTTACAAATACGTCAAGATATTTGGTAATAATGATCTTACGCTTATGCAGCAGCTCTTTCAATTTACTCCAACCTTTTTTCTTTGGTTCATTTAAGAGAGAAGTTCAAGAGGACCAATGAATTTACATTTATTTTTAAGCACAAGAATAATGTGCAAATCCGTTAATTTTGTCGCCAACATTTATCTTAATTGACTGAAGCGTGCGCAGATTGCATTGCTGTGCTTTGAGTCAGTGTTTATTTACATAAAGTTTCGTATGAGGGTTTTCCCAGATAAAAAAATCATGACTTAGAAATCTTCTAGACGTAAATTGTGAACTACACATAACCCGCAAAACTTGTATCATTTCCTTGAGTAACTCATCCAATACAAACCTCAAACTTCAAAAACCCCAAAAATGCTTACCAGTGTTTAAAAGTAAATATGCAAGTAATATATCTGGTGAAGTCATGCATGCAGAATTCTATTCCAATTTTGTTGACTAGGGGTAATTTATGGACGTCCTTTAACCTATTGTGATACCCTGTCAAAACATAATCATGCGGAAACATAAAATCTTAAAGGTTTTAAGTCATTCATCAAGTTTTGCTTTGATTAAAGTTGAGAATATGTTTTTTGCTTGATTTTGAACTGTAATTTTATACAATTCCCCAATGGAGCTACGCTTCATATAACGCGTGCCGATTTGGTTTGGTGCGGTTTGCGTTGCCTAACACAACGATATTCCAAGAAACAAATTTTGGCCATTCAGAAATTTTGCATGCCGAATAATGCTAATAAAAGTATCATTGCTGAAGGGTAAATTTCGTAGTGTGAGATATTTCATGCTCTCCACCACGGATACAGATTGAAACTCCATTCCATTAACTTTTTTGCCGTTAAAGGCTAGTTTTGACTTGAGTAGAATAATAATATTATACTGACAGTAGTTATGAAACGCTAGAAATAAAGTGTCGCTGTAATAACAGAATGGGTAACCCATGGGTAATCGGGTTTTGGGGTAGTTTTTGAGCATTTGTTTGCTCCTTCAAAGTAATAAAGCCCCGGGGCAATCACTATTCCTATTATTACTCATAAACAAAAAATTCCTTCCTATGTTAAAGAGGTCCTTATCGACCTCACGTAATACTCCCGGCTTTGGGAAACTATTAAATGGATAAGTACCAAGGCGACATGAAAGTGAAATAAAAACTCCATGAGGAATAACCATTCAAATTTATGTATCACTTTAAATTTCAAAGATCTAACCCATAATGATGTAGGAACTTCCAGCATATTTTTGTATTTAATATTTCTTGTTCAATAGTCTTAGTTGTGTGTAAAAAGGAATAGAAAGCACAAAAGGTAGTAATACCTGCGTATTTAACATTTATCTCGAATGCCAATAACCCCATAAATTTTTCCTATCTTGTATAATAATAAAATTAAATCTTAGTTGCTTGTTTTAAAAACATCTACAAATAAATTGTTAATCAAACTTTTAGTAAGAACTATTATAAGTGATTTACTTATGTTTGTTAATTTATTGACTGTTGAACATAGAATCTAAGCTACTAAAATTGTTACAATGTTAAACTGAACGTTTAAAAAATCTTGTTGCATGAAATGTAAACCATTAAAATGATTTATTGACAACCATGAACTGTTTCTTCCTATGTGTTATAGCGACTTTCAAAAGCAGCGTCACATTTAGAATAGTATGAAATGAAACGAAAATGTATTGAGTAGTAATTTAATAGTATGTATTGTAGTACAACAGTCCATTGCTTTGTTAATGTGTACTTCTCGTTCCTAAGTTTAATTCATAAATAAAACAGTTATTACATATGTTATTTATGTTATTTACACTGTTAGAACTCCTATCTGTGCGTAATAAGTTGGAAAATAAGAAATACATGCTAGAAGACCATGATGGGCATCTTATTATTTCAAACCAAACTTAAGTAATTAATTTGAAACTTCTGAAAGCAATTTAAAGAATAAAAACCCTAAACCGAGGTTTCCGTCCTGTTTTATAATTTGTTGCAATTTCTACCCGGCTCCACCCCAATGAAAAAACTTTGCCTTCCACTTGATACCACAGACAGCATAAATTGAATGGAAATGCATTAACTCACTTCTGTAGCTCTTGCATGCCATACTCTTGTTTGCATCGAAAGAAACCAAAGAAAGAATGAGTAAAATCTAATTTTATCTTTAGCATCCACAAACTTGGCTCAGCCACTTAGTATTTTTGCCATCAGATCATCGTTGCCATTAGTACACCCGAATTCGTGCAAAATGTCCAGTTGGGTTTATAGTAAGGGAGGCTAGGAATAAGGGTATGGGACTTAGATGGACAGAAAAGGGTACGTGTTTTGTGGTTGCCAAACGTACCAATCTCCAGGGCCTGGTGGAGAGTCTAAATCAGCTTCAGCTTGGGAATGGGGAATAGCAACTCCAAGGCAAAAATCTAAGCGAGTGTCTCAATCTAATCCTATTATCACCACTTCCAAGACCCACGACATGGCTGCTATCAACAAAAGATACAGGTTAAACTACTTTGTATACTTCACTTGATGATTATAAGCTTTCTTAGGGTTTAAGGGTCAATATTTACAATGGGGGCGGGTTGTAGTTGGGACTGATGATTACATTATTAGAACTTTTGAAGTTTCTCATGAGGGTTTTATGCTGTTTGAGACAAGAGTAGTTAGGTGTAATGCAATACGGAACTAGCTAGCAACATCAATAGTGCATTCCTTGCTGTATTTATGAATTTTATTTTAGTGATAACGTGTACGAACCAATCAACCCACCTCGATTATACGGAACAGGGAGCCAGTACATGTCCACAAGAGACCAAGATCGACATGAAACGGGATCCTTGGACGGAAGACTTGTAGTTAATTTACTTCCGGATAGCGAGGCATGCTTAAACGCTTTTACTATTCTACCATGCAAATTAAAGACCTCCGCGTTTATCCATGCAACAATTATGTGCTTTCCTTATTCAAATTAAGTTTTAAAAGTAAATTGGGTTATAAAACAGGTAGGAAGCTCACACGGACCTGAAGGTTCTGTAAGGATGGAATACTTTGAAAGAGAAGCTCAAGGGATTCGCGAAGGGTCTCACTCCCGTTACGAAGAAACGCCATCAACCTCAACTCCCGAACTCCCAGTGACGTTGTTTACTGCGGGATTAAGGCGAAGTAGAAAAGATAAGCACAAAGATACTCCGGCTTCTAAACAAAGACCCTTGACCCATAAGCCGTCAAACGCATCAAGAAGTATATCCTTCACTCCAGAGATTCTTGTGGGTACTGAAACTACCACTTGTACACAAATGGAGCAAGCAGCCCTGCCAACTGAAACGGTAGTAGAACAGGAAGCAATGCCCCTACAAGAACTACCCGAACCTTTACAAACTCCAGCGTTATCTCCAGGAGAAGGAAAACCTGAAAGTACCTTTCAGTTTCTAAAGAACAAAGCAACGGGTGCGGCCGGCCAAGTTCGTAACCGCATTCATAAAATATCCATCCCAATTCGACCAAAATTCAACCAGTGGCAAGGGATACGACTTACTCGAAGGAAAAAACCAGAAGAGATGGATCAGGAAGTTCCAGCCCCGGATAACCTAGGAGATTATCCTGATAATGATGAGGATATGGAACCTGGAGAATACGCTGCGGAATCAGAACAGACGAGGAAACTAACCGAGAAAGAGAAAAAGTTAATGGCAGCTCTACAAGCCAAAACGATCTTGCTGGAGGCCCAATTCGCTAAAGTGACACAAGTTGATGAAGAGCGGAAGCAAAAAGCTGCCGCAGAAATAGAATCCCGAAGGCAACAACTAATAATCCAACAAGAACGAGCAGAAGCTGACCTCATCCCCACGGATGACGAACCCCCCGTGGTCGTGGAAGTTATTAAGAAAGAAAAGCATTCATTCCCCCACTTACCCCATTTACCCTCTTTACCCCACATGGACCTCGACTTCCGTAAAAAGTTCAAGAGAAGCAAAACCCCACCCCCACAAACACAACTATTGGAAGGAGCAAAAATTAAATACCCTCGTGGGGGTGTCAACGAGGTCGAGAATCAACTGGCCGCGCAGTATGCAAATGAGCTTCAAACCAGAAAGTTACAGTTGGAGGAAGAAAACGAGCCCAAACCCGGTTTCAGTGGAAGTTCTAGATTGACTGGCTTCTTTGGTCAACGCAGAGTTATCCCAGATGCTCAAAAAGACCCACAAAGGATGGATGAGTCTCGTACAATAGATAATTCTATCCAGGGAGTCGACCCAAGTAGAGCTCACGGTCACGATCCCCACATATTTGTGACCCAACCCTCCCTCGAATACAGCGAAGAAGGTTCTAGCCACAGTAACTGGCGGAATCCACCCCCACGTTCCTCCTCCCCGGCAATAAGATATGACGAGGAAGAGTTTGAGGAAGATATTGAAATTGAAGACTCTGCTCCAGGAGCTCGGAAAAATCCCAACAAGTTTGGCAAACTTGGCGAGCAGCTTAAAGGTTTCGGAATGAAATCCAAAGCCGTGGCTTCCTCCACGTCTAAAGGGGTTGGAGCAAAGATGAAAGGGTTGGGTAAGGATTTGCAAAAGTTTGGTGTGAAAGTGAACGAAAAGTATCAATCAACCATTGAGGACATTAAAGCAAAGCAGGACGCTGCTAGAGAAAGATCTAAGCAAAAGGCAATGGAGGCCGAGGATGTTGAAACGGACCCTTTAGACAAGGAAGTTATCTACGTCCAGTCGTCCACTGAACCAAGGAGGAAGTTTAGGTTCAGAAGGAGAGACGAATCTCAAGAAGAGTCAGAAATTGAAGCGGAACAAACAAGCTATCCAGCCTACAGAACCAGCGTCCCCCTTGGACCAAATACCGATCGGATCCGGTCACAGGACATTGACGAGGCGAGAATAACCCGAAGTCAACTTTTAGGACGGGCCGATAGGGATTGGGAATCTCCATTAGATTTAACTCAAAGTAGAGAAGTTTCAGAGGAACCTTTTTCGGCTGACCACTTTTCATCCGCACGAGATTCTCCCCTAGGTAGGTTATGATTTGGTAAATTTATTACTAAATCTTTAGCATGATTTATTACATTATAAGGTGAACTATTCCAGGATCATCTCTAGCCTCCTCAACCCTCCCTCATGTAAGGAAGCAAGGAGTTATGCAGGAAATTGATTCGGATGAATTTTTCCTTCGAGAAAAAGGAATATCTGAAGGAGAGGATGAGGAGGAAATCAACCGGTTTCTTCTGCAAGAACTTAAGAAAGCTTTCAGACCAACAATACCAAACGCACTGGCCCAATTTGACCAAAGTCCACCTCCAAGAAGACCTGAAATGGCTCCAAACAAGCCCCCTAGAAGAGGTAGAGGTGGCGGTGGTCACAGTCCTACTCCAAATTACCAAACATTTCCTCCAGAACGACCCAAGCGTAAAACACCCGGCTACGTTTCCTCCTACATGCATGACCAAGAGGGTGAAATACAGGACGATGACGAAGAGCAGTTCTCTAATGACGAAGAACGGGGTTCTTCCCAGGGTTACTTTCCTGAACTGGACGACGAAGGAGTGCTCAATATGAAAGATGAGCTAAGGAGACTTGAGCGAGAAATATCTGGTAAGGATCTCTAAATAGTTTTATTCAACCATCATCTAGATCTCCATTTGAATTATATCTTTAGGCGAAGAACTAGACGACGGAGATTACGAGGACTACGAGCCTGTAAACAAGCCTGTAAAACCTCAAAGAACAAAGAAACAAAGGATGGTCGAGAATCCGGAGAGATTGTATTACAATACGGTTTCAGGAAACGAATGGGTTACTGAGCTAGAGGCCCAAATCCATCGTAAAGAATCTCCTAAGGCTCCCCAGAGACGGAATAGAAGTAAGAGTTCCAGTGTTGTTCGTGAAGGTAGCCAAAGAAGCTTACGTATTTCAAGCCAGAGTGAAGAAAGGCCTCAGTCTAGACGAGGAGATATTCAAATGGAACGGTCATCCCCACAGCCCAGGATGTATGACCACGAGTTAAAGTTTAAACAGGACGAACAACTACCCAACCCACCACCTCGCACTTTCCCAAGGTATTTTTACTTTCCAAATTTGCATCCGCTAGCAAATTCCGTTGTATTTTACACTTTTAAACGTCTTTTTTTATATTTCAGACGGAAAAAGGGTTCCGCCAGTGGTGGCAGTAAAGGCTCAAGTCTAAAACGAGGAGTTCAACCTCCAACTTCCAGTAGTTTTTCAGCACTTTCTCCACGAACTACGTACATAGTTCCACCATCCAGACCTCACAGATCAACTCGGCCAAATCGACCCCCTCGAAGTAAATCCCTGTCGACTCAAAGTCTAGCGTCGAAGAAAAGCCTAAGTCTTAAAAGAGAGAGTGATAAAAAGGATGGAGAGACGAAGCCAAGTACAGCCATAGATCTACTTCAAGGTCGGGCCCTTCCACCACCACCCCCGACAAGGGTAGAGAGATCTCAACCCGGGTCCTTGAATGACCTGGATCCCACAATTATAGAAAGGGCCGTAGGGGTCCGCCGCTATGCAGATTTAGAGGATGAAGAGACCGGGACTGGAATTCATGAGGAAGTTTTCACAGCAACGAATATCCGGGTATTAGGAGCAGCCGATATCGATCCCGGGGACGGATTTGCGGATGAACGGTTAAATAACTTAAGGCACGTTGAGCTAGACATTGAACAAGCGGTACTGATGGAGAATTATGATACTCAACGAAGTGAAAGCAGAAATCGAGCTGCGGAGCATAGGTATTTCCAAAGTTTATTCCAGTAATTATGATTATGTTGTCCGTAATTAATTATTAATTCCCTATGTTTGTAGTCAATCCCTCGACCCTGACACTTGTACAGAACGAAAAAGACGAGATGAACGAACACGAAGCCCAGCCGCCCCGATGAGAGAAATCCCCCCAACTTCCGACCACCCTCCATCTCAAGACGATTCATATTTTTATCAAGACACCGAGTTTGTTTTTCCTCGCCGTCTTCAACTCGAAGAACTGGAAGTGGACGTTATGAGAGTTCATGAGCTTCGGGCTCATTCCATTTCCGTGCAATTTCTATCAGCCCCAATTTTAAGGGTTAGTAATCCAAATAACACTTACCCTACCAGCATTTGAAACGATAATAGATCATAGATAAACTTTTTTACTTTGTAGGTAAACTCTTTAACAAGCACGGGCCCGTTGACCGTATCAAGTATCCACACCCAGACGTTGAATGCCGACCAAATAAATTGCAACCAGCTAACAAGTGATATGGCTGACGTCCCATCTGTTATTCCACGCTCTTTTTACAACCTTCGGTCACCGGTAAGCTCAGCAAACCCTTCCCTTCCAGTACAAGATCCAGAAACGGAAGAGCCTAGCCAGGAATTTGTATTAGAAACTATGCAAACTGGAGAATTCGAAAACGAAGGGGTCTACCACTCACCCAGCGAGTATTATGAAAGACACAATATGTATGCCTTGAACCCTTGCCCCGTGGATGCAAAGGGGGATGATGAGGACAGCTCTATTTTCATTGATGAAGGCATCCAATCTCTGACCGCTAGTGAGTATTGTTGGCTAAATCCGGATGAACAAGAGCAAGCAGAGGAAATAGATAATGACCGGTCCGATAGGACTTTTGAGAAATCCTTAACAGCAGACAGTTATTTGTTGGAGGGCTCTGTTTCTCCATCGGATGTAGGAGCATTTGTAATCGAAACTTCAGACCAGCATGTCCCTGCACGGTCTAATAGCAATGATTTGTCAAACTCCATTCAGCAACTTGGCAGTGCAGACAAAGTAGGAGACTATGGGGAAGAAGAGGCTGTTGAACCAAAAACCTCAGTTATCAATTCACACGAAACCGATCCACCTATATTAATCCAGACTTGTGAGACAACTACTGAAGGTTTGAATGTTAATGAGGAAAATACGGATCTAGCCCCTAAAGTTTTCGAAATTGTGAATCAGTCTGGAAACGTCTCCATTGATGAAAACATCAAAACTGAACACACCCATGTAGATTTAGTAAAAGAAAGTTCAATCCCAGAAGAGGAGGTTCTTCCAATGGCTTTTGTGCTAGAAGAGTGTGCAATTTTACCAAGTGTGTTAAAACCTGAAGAATTGTTGGAATTTGATGAGAATCATTTCTCGAAAGTTGCTCAACCAGATAAGCCAGTCAGTCAGGACGTTCCCCAGTCAGAAGAAGAGCAGGCAGGTGAATTATTTGTAGTAGAACATTTTTATACTGAAGAAGATACAGAAATAAACCGTGTGGAAGAAGATAAAATAAGTAGTAAAGCCCTTCAGACTGAATCACCCTTGGAGGTTGGTGAAGGAACAGAAACTGAAAACAGTTATCAGAATATTAATAACACTCTTGAAGACTTTGCTGCGCTGGGATATAACAGTCAGAATAGTGATAAAGTTGCTACTGTGGATCATCCTTTTATTGTTCCAACAGCAGATGCATCGCACAGTCAAAACGACGGTTTAAGAAACGATGAAATTACTGTATTAGGAGTAGGTAATAATAGCCAAGTTATAGAAGAAGAGGATAAGGATGAGGTAGAAGCAGACAGAGAAAATGGAACGATCGTCGATACGGTCAGCTTTGGTAAACCTGATGAATCCTTCTTGAATTCTGAAAACATTGAACAAGCTCAGTTTCAAAACGAGTTTGAAGAACAACAGGCTCCACTAGACGGGATGGCTTTGGAGCATATCGAGGAATTGGGAAGGGACATTTTGAAGGAATCGGAAACGCAGAGAGAGGATGCAACAGAAATACTCTTTACAGAAGCGGTTAAACTAATAGAAACCGTAGGTTTAGAAAATGAAAGTCCTGCGTGCGATGAGGAATCTAGGGAGGACGGTCTGGTGAATGACAATCGAGAAGCAGAAAAGGATGAAGAAGAGAAAGAATACCCGGAAAAATATGACCGTGAAGGGGAAGGCTATTTAGAAGAATATAAAGGTCAAGAAGAAGGCTACCCCGACGAATACAAGGATGAAGAAGGCTGCCCAGAAGAATGCGGGGATGAAGGTCGCTGCCAAGAAGTATGCCGGGATGAAGAAGTCTGCCCAGAAGAATACAAGGATGAACAGGAAGGCTGCCCAGAAGAATACAAGGATGAAGAGGAAGGCGGCCCAGAAGAATACAAGGATGAACAGGAAGGCTGCCCAGAAGAATACAAGGATGAAGAGGAAGACCGCCCAGAAGAATACAAGGATGAAGAGGAAGACCGCCCAGAAGAATACAAGGATGAAGAGGAAGGCTGCCCAGAAGAATACAAGGATGAAGAGGGTGATCACCAAGAGTATGAAGACGAAGATGAAGAATACAGCGAAGAGGAGGAGGATAGCGAAGTGTACGAATATAGATATGTGGAGCTCTTATTGGAAAATGCAGGGATGGAAAATCCAGAATATCCCACCCAAGGAAACAATCTACAACTGGTTGACCAAAATAAAGAACAAAACTACAATCCAGACGACGTTGAAGATGAAGATGTAGAAGATACAGAATACGACGTTCAGGATCTAGAAACTCTTGAATCAGACACCCAAGAAGTGGAAAACTTGGAATATGAAGAACCAAAGGGAGGTAGTTCCGAATTCTATGAAGATTTACAAATTCCAGATCCCATCCCTCAAGAAGTTCAAGGCGTACATTACGACGACCAAGATGTAAAAACGGTAGAATTTACACAAGGAGAGTTGTCAACTAGCCATGACCAGGTTTTAAACAATTTAGACCCAGAGGTTAAAGGTCATTCTGGATCTAATTCGCCTGAAGTTGAACAGATTAATATCCACCGTCCCCTTCTCGAAGAATGCAAATTAATACAAGCGGTGGTAATAGAACCAACAATCCATCCACAACACTCCTTAATAGCCCAAGATGCAAAACCAACTGAACGGAAGACCCTTGAGTTTAAATCATCAGAAATCCTGATTTCATCAGAGCCCTTTTCTTCTTCCTTCCAAGACTTTTACCCAGACGACGAACCCAAAAGTTTCGAACCTCCTGGTATAAACTTTACCCTACCCTTCGAAAATATAAACACTTCACCGGAAAAGTTGGACCAAAATTCTATCACCCAAATTGATTTTAACCGTTCAACTAATCTAGCAGAAATTCCCGAGGAACTTGAACCCATTATTGCGGAAGAGTTTACAGTTGTTTGCAACCCTTCAGAAACTACAAACCAGGTTGGTTCATCATCCCCAAGTCAAAATACTTACGAAGAATCCCCAAAAATTGTCCAAGCTGAAGGTCCAGGATCTGTAGAAACCCTGGTCCCTCCTCCAACAAGTGAGGAAGAGTCGGTGGTAAACTTAGGTTTCCGTCTAGGTCACGCCCTAACCCGTCTGGGTGCTAGAGTGTGGCAATCAATAGTTGATTATGTCGACATAGCCACGTCGGATGACCCTTCCAAAGCTGACCAACAAAAGGTCCACATCCAAGTCTTGGTCTGTGTCTTTCTCGTATTTGTAGCCGGCATTTTACTAGTCGTTCGCCGGGGGGATAGCTCATCCCTCCCTCGGTGGAACTTTCTTATGCCCCCCGCAGATTTATAAATAAATCCCCCACCTACTTTTACTATATACTTAACTTGCATAAATACTGTGCCTACTACTACAAAACTAAGCCATAGTAGACATTACCAAGATTAAGCGTAGTTTGCATAATATATTATCCAAAAACGTATCCAAATTTAATGCAACAATGTTGATTATAAGTACCTTGATGAAATAATTGCTCTGAAAAGTATACCTTTGACTTAAAGAGGTCTCAACCAATGGTACATGTTGTGAGAATCATATTATATTATTGTATCACATCTGTTATGGAATAAAAAAGATGCGTTGAATATTTAACAAAGAGCAATTGATTACTTTAGCATTGGGAATGGGTGGAGTATTTACATATTTGGCATATTTACACGTATAGGGACAATCAGCTTTAAATAGAGATAGAACTCTGCTAAATTTGTAAAATAAATGGGATGTGTATACCAATAATATTTAAAAAGAGAAGGGAGTCGACCCATGGAATCGCTAAATAGCATTGTAAATGGTTGTCCTATTAATCTATCATGAACCCGTGCCAAGAAATCCATAAGTTGAGATTTCAAAGATAAATATTTGTTTCTGGTTGTGATAGTTTAGCGACTGTTTGGTCCTTCCTTATATTACCTATTGCTTAACATTCTCTCCTTCTCTTATAAACTCTACATCATCAGTTTACAGAAACACATGTCGTAGTCTCTCGACCTGTAACCATCAATTGTCCTATTTTCCCTTTTAACTCCATTTATTCCACTTGACACATCCAAATTCAGTTTGTATTTGCAGTTGATGTTGAAGAATACATTTCTAGAGGAGTTAAAACCGGAAATGCAGTACATGCATGATTAAAAATACATATTTCAATGCAAAATGCTAGACGACATTCCGTTTACACATAAACAAATTGCCAGTTTTAACTTCCCTGGGGAGTTACTGTTTAAACTCAAAAACTTAAAAATTAGGTGGGGGAGTTTATCCATAAAAGCTGAAAATGATTGCCCACACCTTTTGGCACTGAAAAAGGGATTTATATGTTTAAGATTGTAGGATCAGATCAGGGAGATAAAGGGAGGACATTTTAAAAGTAATTTATAAAACTACTACTAGTCGAATAAGCCCGTATGAATACGGGAAATGGTTGGGTTGTCTTTGAGGGAGGGATTGTTTGCATGTCGCAATGGTAAAATAATTGTGGGCCCTGCCTACAGATAGCAGACAACGGGACAGCAGGACAAAGGGAAAGCAAAGTCAACTAGATTTTATTATACAGGATTCCAACTTCCATTTACTGCTGAATTGAATAAGGAAGAGAGGCTTGAGGATTGTGGTATGTCAGTAATTCAGCTAAGAATGCCACCTTAAATAGGGAAGTAAGTTTATCATTTAGCTTAACACGTTTTTTTCCTCTGCCAAGGAAACGTATCGCTTAAAAGTAACTTGTACAATATACCTTAAAAACCGAAATGCATAAATAGACAGAACCCGTAAGGAACAAACTGTTGTCTGGACTTGATATATGAAAAAAAACCCTGGCGTATTCCAAGTAAGCATAAAGCAAACATAACATTGTACAAAAAGGAACACGGATCTGTTGGATTGAGGAAGTCGAGTCGACAAGAAGGATGCATGCAAAGGAAAGCTACATAATCTTGAGCAAAGATGTTCCGAACCCAAACTTATTTGGTGTTCAATCCGAGCTTTTTAGCTACAAGTTAGCTTTCTGTAGGCAGGGAAGTTTAGCTTCCTTAGCTTAGCGTTGCCTATACATACGGTTAGAGTTTGGGTTAAAGATTTCCGTGTCTTGCCCGTCTGCCAAAATAAAATCCCCTCCCGTTAACTTTTTTACTTGATCTTCGTCAGATTCGTTTCCTATCTTAACTCTGAACGGAATGAGTGAAATCAGTTAGAGAATCCTCCTTCTTTCAGCCATTATTACCAACAAGGACCGAGGTTTGGGAAAAACCATGCAGTCATCTTCTACAAGAATTACAAGTTAAATTCAAAGTCGGGTCCACCCAATTTATTTTATTTGGTACGGTTATTATTACAGCTATTTGGTCACTTCCGGCTCAACCAATATCCTACCAACTTACAGATGGAACAACTCAAGAAACATAATTTATCAATCCTCCTGGATTAAGATTATTTGCTTAACCATCCTCAAGTTTAACCCCCGGAGAGCTAGAGTTACACATCGAAATTAGTGGATGGAATTATACCGTTATATTTTTGTATCCTACCTGTAAAGTTTAAAGCATCATTGGAAAAGGATTACTCGTCAAATTAAAGACTTAGTGGTGGTTCTAGTTAAATGTTTGATCCTAGTTTCTAATAAAGAATCCTTTTTTCATCGATAGAGTAAAGGATTTTGAAAATCCGTCAGTATCAACCGGAGAAATTAGCCAAGAAATCCAAAAGCCACTTATACAATTGTGAGATTCGAGTGAAAAACAGGCTTTAGTGATCCTGAACTGATGTTTTAACCATTTCTGTACAATAATTTTATGATAGGCCCGTGATAAACCGTTAATTTGGACATCAATCCACTCGACAGTTGGGATAACTTGTGTTTTAAGTTCAGTAGTCGTTGTTAGAAGTTGTGTAAAGTTTGGAAGGAAAGAGTGTAATATTATAAAGTGTGTAAGAGTAAGAAAGTAGAAAGAATGATTGCAGAAGAAGAGGGATCCTTGATGCGAAGGGTTTACAATTTATGGGCATAATAATTTCATGGGTGTGTAGAAAAGTTCTCGATGGGAGTTATATCTGGAACGGAGTATTCCATGACAAGAAATTGTAAGTTTTTAAATCACTACTTTTTGTCTACTTTGTATTTATTTCCATGCTAAATTCATTTTCACTATCTCGTGTCTGGTACAGCTTGATCGGATTACTTTTCAGAGTTCAAAAACAGTATAACTTTGGTACTTTGTGTTGCAAAGAAAGTCCTAAGATAATTAGGAATAATGTATAGTGTATCTACTAGCACATTTTGCCTCATAAGGATATTATATTTTGTGGTATTGTATTATCCAGTTATTGAAGTGACACTTGTGTATAAAACCAAATATTTTCAACATAAAGTCACGGGCTATTTTACCAAAAAGACATGATGGATGGTTCACAAAATGATTTTTGCTTCTACACTTTAAATTAAAACTTAAAGTTCAGGATTAAGAATTTGTAGAAACTAGATGTTGGGGTCAATCAGCCTCATTATAATTGTATGTATTTTATCTAATTTAGAATTACATAACTATCCCCAGATTAATTCTGAGTCCACGAAACTAATTAATAATTAATGAAACGGAAAAGATTTTTAACTATGGATAATTAAAAAACTTGGAAGTATGGGGGATATAAGGTTAAGGGAGTTCAAAACTGGATTCTGGGACCAAATTTGATGATAATTAAGAGAGGATTGTTAGAAAGACTAGGAGGTTTATCAGAAAATATTGTATTATGATTGACATTATCAATCAACGAGATTGCATCCAAATAATACATTATTAAACTTTACTTATTGGTTGCATCTCGATCTGTCAACAATTTATTTCTTATCCCCTTTGCCAAGCCTGACTGGTTAAATACTTGGTTAGATTTTGTTTGGAATGAATTCAAATCATAGATATTTATCATTTGTAACATTTTTGGCAACCAAACTAATTGTAGAATAATGAGTTAAAATAACCAACTAAATGTCGAAGTAGGGTTTCCATAATTTTTACTTTTTATTTCACGAGAATTCTAGCTAAATAAATACCAGCCTTGTTAACCATTCCGTGTAAACTGTTATAAAAAGTGTAAGGCAAAGACCGACTTGATGATATTGGTAATAATAGAAATGCCGTCATCAACCAAATCCTCACAAATATTTCGACATCTTTCTCCCATTATACAACCGAAATTAAATTTACACAAAGTCCGATCACGCATAGTAATTTATATCCCTTTTCTTCTATCTACTTCTCGTTTCTTTATAAAAATCCAGAATAACTCTCCCTTACAATAATGTATTATTATTAATACAAGTTCCCTATTTAATTGTACAATTTGACCCTTAAAAACCTCCAGAATTGTTTAGTAGCCCGTACCCCTATTCAAGTCAATAGGATAACCAACTATGTGGTTAAGTTTTTACTAAAATGACGTAAAATCGGACAGGAAAACTTAATTTTATGCAGCTCTTCTGGTTTTTAATCTCTAGAGTCAATGTAGTGTGAGATTTAGCATTTCAGAAACTAGAACGGAACTAATGCCAGTTAACCCTCAGAATAAAGGGAATGCTGGCACTGTCACTACTTCAGACTGCATCCTAAGACACTAACTTTGGATGAGTCTCTTCTGCTCTCCAACTTTCATATTATTTTTCAAAGACAAAAATCCGTTTCTCGGATCAATCCTCCAACCTAGGATGATCCTTCAACAAAAATGTAACAATTGAAGGTTCCATAAAGAGAGAGTAGTAAGTAGATTCGACTGAACTCAACGTGTGTCGTGTGGGTCATCCATCCATCAGACTTTTAGGTCTTTGACGATAGTCCAACTTGTGTTGGATTATCAGTGAATAGAACCAATCTGAACCGCGGTTGTAATTTCCATTCATTTATTCCTACTTTCACTCACAGACTGCAGACCGGAATACTAAATTACAACTATCTTTACGAAATATTCAGCATTACTTACTAAGTCGTATTAAACTCACTTTATATCCCCGTACTACATTGACAAAACAACAGTAGAAAGCGCAAATCCATTGTATCTAAGTAAACGTCGGATTTTATACAAACATGCAGAGGAAACGGGAAATACTTGTCGGGAGATGTGAACCTATTATTTATTTATTTTGCTAAAAACAATTGCATTTTGCAGGCTAGTCAAATTTGCAAAATGCTTTACATAAATAAATCGTCTTTACATGAAAAGTATTTAATACTCGAGGAAGAGAGATAAAGTGGGATATCTCTTGATATTCATGCATTTTAATTTGAGATGTTTTAGGGTAACATTGCATCCTATAATTGTCTTCAAGTTTCAAGTATCAAATATCCTACCAACCAACCTTCCAACCACACAGCATCATGTTAAAAAACTAGAAAAGCTTCGTACTAACTAACCAAACCTTTGAAATGTTGTGCCGAATTGGGTAAATGGATTCCTTCCCAAGAAGAACATGGGCATGGGCTATGGGCATGGAAATGTTATAATCCGAACTATTAGACCAGACAAAACGGTTTAGCGTGCTAGACAAAGACCTGTCTTTTTACACATTAAGTGTGGAAAGGGTGATCTTCCTAAAATAGTTCGGAGTATTACCTATGAAGGTTACCAAGCTAAACTTGGAGTAAGGTTACAGGTGGAGGAGATTATTTTTAGACCGTCACCGTGTACGCGTCATAGGTAAATGGTTTTTTAGAAAGTAAAAGTATACTGTATTTAATTATTTAATTCCCCCTGGGGATTTATTTTTTAACCTTAAACTCGGATTTACCATGGGGAATTATTCCGGGGTCTGATTAAATCCAGAAATACGGTAGTTCCTTTCACTTCTTTCACTATCCACCTATTGCTTGGTCCTGCTGCATAAAACGTACGTGAACTTATGACTACAACTTAATGTATCGTGGCTGATTATATTTAAGATTGGAGTCTCTTAACTTCAGCCTGTAACAAACAATGCATTTCAAGAAACGGAATGAGGACGTTTAATGTAGTTTCTGGTATAAATTGTATTTTTATTGGGCTGCCAAGGAAATTTATCCATATTAGCCTGTGCTCTCTGTCATATATTGGTTGTTATCAAACATATTCCATGCATTTTAATCGGGTAGCGTATATAAAAGAATAGAGGTGACGGGTGACGTGGGAACGTCACCATTAGAAATAAAAAAGCTTCATGTGAATTTAGTTTTAAGTTCAAGTGTGGATGGAGCGAATATCATTTTTCTAAACACGGTCACATCAGCATGACACTACAGGAAGCTAGTGCAATGCTGTAGCCTTTTCCCCTCATTATTTATCCATCATCAACAAAAATAAAAGCTGATGGATGCCAGCCAATTAAACAATTTAAATAGTAGTAGTGGTAGTGGTAGTAGTAGTAGTAGTAGTAGTAGTAGTAGTAGTAGTAGTAGTGGTAGTGGTAGTAGTAGTAGTAGTAGTGGTAGTGGTAGTAGTAGTAGTAGTAGTAGTAGTAGTAGTAAGTTGTCTAAAGGTTCTAGGCTAAGATGGGCTAGAATGTAGTTGAAGAACGAATTCCAGCAATGCAATGCATTCCATGAATTTCCTGAATTGACAGATAAATGTGTAAGTTTCGGGATTTAAAAGTTGGATTAGCAGATGTTCTGTTTCCTAGAATATTGTCTTAATCTTTCCCTTTTTTCTCAGAAATTTATTTAAAGTTTAGAACACGAATTATCTTTAAATTTCCGCATCTTAAGCTCAGTAAAAAGCTTCAAATCCCATAAATCCCGTATAGTTCTGCAAAACTTCACCAGATCCGGCATTACAGTTTCTATGCTTTTAATTGTATATCTGAAGTAATAATTAGGATGGTACTTCGAACAAAATGCTGCGAAACGTCTACTTTCTCACTGTTATAATATAAATCTCCCTTGCTTATATTTTCAAAAACTTCCGAAGTATTTAACTTTATTTGATTGAATATTTCTAAAAACAAAACGTGGGTCTTTGTAATAAGGTAAAAAAAGATTTTTTCGAGCATCAAAGCTTCGGTTAAAAGAAGCCTCAAAAGTAGTAAAGTTTAAGTATTAGTAAGAAAGGATAGAGAGAGATGTGGATTTAGAGGATGATAAAAAAGCCTGTGATTTATTTATTCCCAACCTCTTTTTTTTCAATTAAATTTGAAATCCATCTGCTCTACCCTTGACATTGGCCGTCCAAATGATCTAATGCGTGGATTATTTTTATTGCTGACTCTTTAAATAGCTCGATAGCAGTTTATTGCTTTGCGGATCATATTATTCTCAGATTATGTCCTACTTATCTAACTGAAGCCGTAAAGTAAAAGACATGTGGAAGAGATTCCCCGTTAGTAGCGAATTCATCCATCCGTGATTTAAAAGCGTCAACTGCACTTCACGACTTTAAATAAGAACCATGCTAACTTCAGGAGATATTCCTAAACACACCGGATAACCAGCCTTTACTCATCTTTATTGAGCACAAATTATAATATCACTTTTATAAATGCATATTTGGAGTAGCAATAATAGTAGTAGATTAATTGCAGTAGTAGTAGTAGATTAATAGTAGTAGTGGCAGTAGTAGTAGATTAATAGTAGTAGTGGCAGTAATAGTAGTAGATTAATAGTAGTAGTGGGAGTAGTAGTAGTAGATTAATAGTAGTAGTGGCAGTAGTAGTAGTAGATTAATAGTAGTAGTGGCAGTAGTAGTAGTAGTAGTAGTAGTAGTAGTAGTAGTAGTAGTAGTAGATTAATAGTAGTAGTGGCAGTAGTAGTAGTAGATTAATAGTAGTGGTGGCAGTAGTAGTAGTAGTAGTAGTAGTAGTAGTAGTAGTAGTAGTAGATTAATAGTAGTTAAAAGGTTTTTACCCCATCATTTTCACCTAATTTTAGCAGGAACTAGGTAGATAAAGTTAAAAATGGTTTGTCAGACCAGACCTATCCTATGCTTTTACTTTATCTCCCTTTTATATTTCCATGTTAATTTATGTTATTGCTAATTAAAATAGCCTGGAAAGTGATACTTAGAACATCTCAGGAGTAAATAATAGAGTAAGCGTCAATCCTAAAATTAGAAATTAAGTTACCTTCACCTCTCACTACTACTGCTACAATCCTAAACTACAGAAGGGGCTTAATTTAATTTTTAGATTAGATAGAGACGACCCATCCAAAAATGATCATATCTCTGAACTTCGTCTCCGACCTCTGCATTTAATTACTCTCTTTAATAAAGTTTCAAAATGCAAATAAAACAGCGTTTAGCATTTGCTTATTGGTTTATTTAATTTCTATGTTCCTTTTTATAGTCATGCAAAAGTCTAAATCCTCCTCGAGCGTTCTCCCCCTGTCAAGTCAAAGTTCGGATCGATCAGGGGGAGGGGGGCCGCCCTCCACGACCTCCACCAAACTCATCTCCAAATCTCGTATTTTTAAATCCAGATCAAAAAGCTCTACAAGGGCCACAACAGGACAAACCGTTAGCAATCCCTGCAGTTGGTCCCCACAGGTATCATCTCCATCATTTAACCTTAATCAATGCTGTAATAAATCCTGAAAAGTCAAGCTCAATCTCAATCCCAAATTAATTATTCCAGGGGAAATGCCGATGGAAGAGTCCAGGAGGGAAGGTGATTATCCTAGATTCCACCAATATTCTCGATCTCACCGAATTGGAACGTCTAACTTTGCAAGACGTCGCCTTAGAAAAGCTCAAAACCCTAAGTCTCGGAGTCGATATCAAAATTCCAAAAGGTAGCTACCTTGTGCTCATTGGCGCAACCACTGGGGGTACGAGGGTACATTTTTACCCCCTAGTTTTACAATGTACCCCTTGGGAATCCCTATCCTTTACATCGAAGTAGGCCCCGCCCAACCCCTCCCTGCCACACCCTTCCTATCCTTCAATGCTATTTGTACCCCCTGGTGGTTACGCCTATGCTTGTGCTACATTTAAACGTTAAGTTTTTCTGGCATGCATGAACGCTTCAACACCCACAACCAACCCTGCTAAATGCAGGCTTTATGTCATTTCCACCTGATTTAATTACTTTATTGTAATTTTTGTACCGATTTCTGGCTAATTATTGGTATATTTTTCATATAGAAAAGGTCGGGGTCCCCCAACAGAAACCGAAGAAGCGTCCCTATTTACTCAAGAAAAAGGCCATGTCGACAGGGATTTTTGAGTCCGGGACCAGAACCAATGAAGCTAAAGGTTTGTTCTGTCAAGTTCAAATAAACATTTAATTCCGTAGAGAAAGTCCAATTAAAATAACATGGAAATATTCCACCCAGAGTGAAGTCACGCTTTCCTTCCATTTTTAGTTGGAGTTGGGTAAATTTGACGCTAATCTTGATCTAGTGATTTTGATTTTCTATCCAGTTTAGTTTTAATATCGATTCCGAATAAATGAGATATTTCATTCAAAGAGATTTTGATATTGATTTGGACGGGGGCCAATGTTAATATCATCTGGTGGTTCACAACCGTCTTCTATTTTTAACCAGAATATCCTTCACTTTAACTTGCTCACTTTACTTCCTACACCAATACTTTTTTTTACCCGCATATGTAGTCGACTCGACGGATTTTTTACACATCATGTATATTTATAGGTATTGTACTCTGTAAAATGCTTCATGTTGGTTTGGATGGTTTGTAGACACATTAAAGCTTTCATACAACCAACTGGGGAAGCTGTTTTAAGAAATATTTCAAGTCGAAGTTGTTTTTTGAGTATTTAAAAATGTGTTTGGAACGTTTCCTACAATCTCATGTCATCTTATGTCCAGTTCTTTGAGAACATACAAAGTGTAGGCAGAGATAGTAACTGATTGTGGACAGAACCATTTCTAAGAATGGGATTTCCATGAATGTCTTAGGCGCAACCAGTGGGTTACAAGGGTACATACCCCCTTGTTTTCAAATGTACCCCCTGTAATTCCCATTAGGCCCTATCCTTTGCATGCTAAGTATGCCCGCTAAGCCATACCCCTTCCTATCTTTTAATGCTGGTTGTACCTTCTGCTACTCCCTCGTGGTTGGGCCTTTGCTGAGTGGATTTCATTTCAGTCCTTAAATTCAGTAATCAGTAAATAGACAGGATATCTTGAGGGATATTGTTGGTAAGAAATTAGCCATTTCATGCAACGCCAACGGCTTATGCAGCTTCATAATAATTAGGGATTTACCATACCCTCGACCTGGCCCTGGATGCGAAGGCATGTCCAAAACCGGATGCATTACCCTGTTAATTTAAGGCGCCCTTTGCTTGACGATTGGGCATGAGGCAGGGCCAAGTGATTCACGGTCAGTGTGGCAAATTGTTTTTGTGGCAAATTAAAAAAGTCACGTTGGCAAATTTTTTAAATGGCGTTTTACAGAGTGGCAAATAATTAATTTCTGAAAAGTCAGAGTGGCAAATTGTTTAAAAATAACATTTGTCAGTTTATTATCTTACAACAATTTTTTCCATCGTAAACAAGATCAATTTATTGGAATCCTTTGAGATACTTTTTTTATCCAATCGTGGAAGCTTGGAACCGTTTTACAATCTTTACCATAACTTTGACAAAGTTCCCGTAATTTGTAATTATACCTGCGGAATTTATTTTTTGAAGAGGCAGATTATGCTTAACAAGAGTATTTTCTACGTGTTGCTGCTCGGTTTGTACGTTAAGTAAAAATCGCCACATGCTTGGGTTTGAATTTTGGACATTCCCCATAAATCTATTGTGCCACCCTTCTACAAAATGGTCACTCTTTTAGAATACGTGTATCCGCAATAAGCCAATTTTAAGGTACCCTTAGTACTATAGTATTCAACGTAGGAGGAACCCATCTTGAATTAGTGAAGGTTCGAGCAGGACTAAAGCAACGAATGTCCTAGTGTACTGAATGAACAAGGAATATGATAATATGCTGATTTACATTTTGCCACTTTGGATTTTACATAATTATCAATTTGCCACTTTGACTATTATGGTTTCGATTTTTAACTTCGATAATTTGCCACTTTGTAATTTGCCATACTGACCGACTACCTGACTGACTAAATCTTATAATTAAGAAAGCGCCCTGCCGGCAGACGCTCTCTTAAAATATGCCCCGATGCCCTCGGAATATGGAATGGCGTACACTTGGCCCGGTAGTCGGTCAGTGTGGCAAATTGTTTTTGTGGCAAATTAAAAAAGTCACGTTGGCAAATTTTGACTATTATGGTTTCGATTTTTAACTTCGATAATTTGCCACTTTGTAATTTGCCATACTGACCGACTACCGGGCCAAGTGTACGCCATTCCATATTCCGAGGGCATCGGGGCATATTTTAAGAGAGCGTCTGCCGGCAGGGCGCTTTCTTAATTATAAGATTTAAGTTAATAATAAAACCCTCCGGTTTTGAAACAGGAAACGAGGGTAAGGCTATCTATCGTTTATAATTGATCACAACTTTATCCGAAATATTCCTAGAAATAACCCGTTTCCGATGCCGGTGCGGGTGTTAATCTACACCCAAACACTGTATGAACAGCCCATATATAATTATAATCAGATAAGATCATACAGAAGACAAATGTGCACATCCATTTAGTTGATTCACACTAAAGGAAAGGTCAGAAACCTTTATCCATGCAGACCCAAAAGCTGTATCTAGCCTAAGGAACTTTTGGCATTGCGGATCCTAATTCCATAAGCTACTATAACATTTTTGGACTTGCCCTGTCAATTAAAATCTCACCATCTGCTCCGTTAGATCATTTCCTAGCTTTTCTGATTTCAAGAACATCCTACAAGGTAAAGAGATGCGGTGGTGGGTCAAACTTTACGAAAGCTGCTGCAATTAAACTACAATTCATCAATGTAGAAGGGCATAAGAAAGGGAAGTAACATTAGGGTTTTATGACCAGGTTAAATGTTGGATAATTAAAGTAATTCGTATCCTTAATATATTTTCAGATATCGTTGGAAGAATCGGGACAGTTTTTGGAGTTTCCCTATCCCAATGTGTGGCAACGGACCGTCTAAGGGATCTTAAAAAAGGTGTTGTTTGGGAACATTCTGGGAAAAACTCACAGAACGGAAGTCGCAGCAGTGTTTCTTCCGTTATCGAAATCCCACCGGATGATAAGGTTATTATCAATTTATTTACGGGGAAAAAATGAACGTAACTCGACCATGACTTTCTTAGGGCTCAACCGAAAGCCTCTTTTGGGGTAAGCGAGGTAGGGAGATTTTGGTTGCTGACGTGATCTCAAGTGCCGCTGTTTCAGTTTTAGGAGTAAGCCATAAAAATATTTATAAATGTCTAGGATAAGTCTAAGAAAGTGACTAATTAAGACACTTTACTTCCAAGTATGGGCTTCAGCCACCCCCAATGTCAGTACCCACCATTGTCCTTGCCTGTGTAAGCCATCTCGAGAAGTACGGACTCCATACAACTGGAATCTTTAGAGTTAGCACGTCTTTAAAAAGGATACGACAGGTTTGGAGCAATAAGCTTCTACTCACTCTCTTTTCGACCATTTCATGTAAATTCGAATAAGTTTTTACATAAAAATGCAGCTAAGAGAAGAAATCGATGCGGGTAAGGAGATTGAATTTGGAGAAGAGCACAGTCCCCATGATGTGGCCGCCTTGCTAAAAGAATTCCTCAGAGACTTGCCCGAACCTTTACTAAGCCGAGAGCTGTATCAAGCCGTTCTGAAAACCCAAAGTGATTTCCGAACCTCTGCTATTTCTAAAACGGCTTTTCGAAGAGTTTGAAACCTTTAATTGAAAAATTATTCCAGGAATCCGGAACCGAAAGCAGCAGCTTGAAGCGACCCAACATTTGATCCAACTCCTCCCAGTTCCTAATAGAGACACGCTGGCCTGTCTCCTAAAATTTTTCACCAAGGTGACAGCGAACGCTGGAGAAAGTAGAAATAGTAGTGGGGAAGTTGTTCCAGGAAATAAGATGGAGGGTTACAGTCTGGCTACACTTATTGCTCCAAATATCCTCCCATGCATGCCAACAGAGGGGACTGGTCCCTCCATGGACCTTAATCTTACAAAGGAACGAAGAGAGTCTATAGATGTTGTTAATTACATGATAACCAACTACAGTCAACTATTCGAAGTCTCTCCTGACCTTCTTCATGATGTTTATCTTCACATGATGGACACGAATCCGGAGGCTATTGAGAGGATTTTTAAGCACAAGTTTGGCCTTCCTGATGAGTAATCCTTGCTAGCTGTTTTGTATCATTTTTATGAGGGATAAAGTAAGATTGATTACGGCTATTTGTATTATTCTCGTGATAAAGGGATACGGAGACGAGTAGCGTTTTTGAGGGAAGTGAGTGCGGAGAGTCGATACAAGTTGATGAACCTTTGGGCACACCCACTAAAATTATCCGGCGGCGAGAAGACATTCTGCATGAACGAGCCGCTCGAGGAAGCCTGGTTGGGGAGGGGATCGTGGGCATGTAGGAAGGATATTTGTTTTTATTGTTATCTTATTTATGTACCGTATTGTCTCAAATAGTGTCCCCCTTCTTGGGAACAATGTCCCCTTTCAAATAGTGTCCCCTCTTAACTATTATTTCATTTTAAATTTTATCTATAAGTAAAACTGAAAAATTAATTAGTGTCCCCGGACGCTATTCGAGACAATACGGTAGTCTCGTTCTAGATTAAAATCTAGATAGGTAAAGTAAGATAGAAGGAAAAACGTATATTTCCTTTTCTAAAAGTAGAAAAAGATCCTCAAGGGAGATTATTTGGGGAAATATAGTAAAAGGGGCATTTACTATAGTCCCTTTTATTAAACAACAAGTCAAGGAAACCCGTTTACAAAATGGCTAGAGTCGAACCTACATACAGTAAGTAATCTGAGTAAAAGAGTGTACAACCGCAAGGTTAACATCTTTTAATTAGACACCAAGGATGATAGATCAAGATTTACTTTAACGCCGTAGTTTTGAGGCAGTACGGACCATTGCTCTTGCTTTGTAAGGTCGTAGGTCAAAACGTACAAAGCCCGTTGATGAATTGAAGTGAAAAGGTGATTTTTAGAGATGAAAGTGAATAAAACCGGATCAAAGTTGTGGTCAGCCATGATTAAATAATGTGAACTATAGAATAGGATGCTTCTAGGCCAAATCCGTCTATTCATTCATACTCTATCCTTTTAAAAATAGCATTTATTGCCTGTAGTTAAATACACCAGAAGTAGGATATAATTGAATATTATTTGTTAATTGTAGAGCGGAACGTACAAGGGAGAGGTTTCGAGGAAAGCGAGACTCAAGTCGGGACAGAAATGACGTACAGTCTGACACAGAAAAACAGTATAGTGGGGCTGAGTCAGACACTTCCAGTACCAAGTCAACTTCCAAATGGTTTCGAAGAACCCGACCAGAACATAAAATCCGAACTTCCAGTGACTCAGGTCGGTCACTCCCTTTATGCTTTGTCTTATCCGGCTACCTAAACGATAATAACTCATCCTTCTAACACAAAGTCCCTTACTTTCCTCGAAAGACAAACTAAGTTTGATGTTTAATTTCAGGAAGTGAGAAAATAAAAACGAGTAAATCTCGAGAAATGCCCAAACTTCATGAAACCAAGAGAGCCAACTCCCTAGAATCTGTGAATATAAAAGAAGGGATTATTAAGCACAGCCTCATATCCCCAATCTGTCAGGCCAAGGAGGAACTAAGCTCTAGATCCAAGTCCCAAACAACAGTAGAACAGAGCCTACAAGTGCCGGAGAATTACAACCGAAGACAGAGTTCCCCCATTCTTGAAGGGGTAATCACGGCCTCCCTTAAGATCCCTGTTCCTGTCCCCCTCAACATTGACGACACAGACATTCCATTCATAGAAGAGGACACTCAGTCAACGACCGAAGGGTCCCTCAACTACTACAACAGTCCTCAATACCCACATCATCATCACCATCATCAGCTTTCTCCACAGCAACGAAGTCCAACTGGAACTAGGGATCGGTTGGCCCATGCGGAATCCCCTGTAATGAGCCGATCCTCTTCCGGCCAAACCTCCTTATCTTTAGGTAAGCGAAGAAATCCTTCCAATCTTGCGTAACAATATTTGTATCAATAATTCGGGTTGAAATTGTCTGGGGTTTCAGGTCCGTGTTCAAGGTATCCTTCGTCCACCGAAATCTCTCCTCCTGGATCACCTCCAGACCACCCCAACAGTACATTCCCGTGTGAGGAGATGACCGCTAGGATTCTTATAGGGGCACCGTCTCAAGGGTCACCGTACCTTAATTCCTCATCCCCAAGGCAAGGAGGCCCTTCTCTAAGTACAATTACAACATCTATTTCTCCATCTTCAGAGTCACGATCACCAGCCCTTTCTCCAAAAGTTGATAAGCCTAGCCGTACCCAAGACCAGCAGAAAGGGACATCTCTAAGCCCACTTCCGAGGAAAAGCTCCATTTGTATTATAGAACCGCAGCCAGCCAGCCAGCCAAGTTCAAGAGTCAGTGAGTCCTTGGATCAAGCTAAGGGAGGACTATTCCCAAAACTTCCACTAAAAGTTGTCAGTCCTGGAGGTCTAATTAAATCAAAGACTGCGGATTTTGAAAAAATTGCAAAAACTTCAGGAATCCCAGCAAAAATCTCTTCCTACTCGATTGCTCCTAAAATGCGTCATAGATCTCAGGAAAACATCCTCCTCAAGCAGCAGTTCCTCCTAAGACAACAACAAGCTGCGGCCGAAGGTCACCAAAAACCTGTGACAAAACGGTCAAAAGAAGAGTTACTAAGGTCAAAAGGGGATGAGGATGAGGTGGAGGAAGCCCCAGGAGGTCAGGATGAAACCAACAGGTCCGACGTAGGGCGAACCGGACAGCGATCTTTGCAGCGAAGTAGGAGACGAATTATTGGATCTGCATCATCCAGTGCGATAATGATGGGAGGAAACGACCCGAAAAAACGTCCAGGAGGGTTCCCCTCTCAACCTGTTCAGATAAGGACCCCGATAAGACCAACTGAAGGACCAGCAGAAGGTCAAGGTTTGACTGGATGTGAGGTAACCTCGGGCTCCCCACTTCTGGGAACCTCTCCCTCGAGATGGAAACGATCAGAGATAATTGCCAGCAAGCAAGGGAGCTCCCCATCTTCCTCCAGAGACTCGGAGACGTTTGTGTAGGTTTTGTGAAGTGTATTTTATAAAATACTGTCATACAATTAACCGTTTTTACCATTAAAAACTCCAGTCTTGGTGAATATCGGAGCTGTGTATGCTATTATTATGCAGTCAGTTATTGACAAGTGATTGAAATGGGTGCAAGGAAGAAAGTTTATGAGATAAATATGTTTAAAAACTGCAGCAGTAAACGTGGATACAAAATACAAATCTAGCCACACCTACAAAATATTTCTGTCGTAAACCTTTGGTTACTTGTCGACTCGTAAGGTGTGTTGTTAGCTGTGGAAGCTACTACTTATTATAAGGTATTGTACAGTTTGATATTTATTAATTCAATAAGTTAAATTATACATCTAGATACAATTATAGTTAAAATATGACTTAAAGTAGCTAACAGTAAGGGACCGTTTCATGGGAGTAAAAAAGGTGCTTTTACAATTGAATTATAATCCAATCCTTGTGTCTTTTTTTAGTCATTTTGCATAAAACAAATATAAGGTAAAAAACAATAAGAGTCTGTCTATGGAAGGATTGGCTACCAACCCCGTTTACTTTTTCACTATAATAATTACCAGTTTTAAAGACTCCAGAACTCTTACGAACTCCAGAACTGAAAGTTTTTCTTAAAGTTCATCCTAAACTTTTAGGGGAAAGCAAATACCTTTGCAAGTTAAATCTTCCATCCTCATCCATCCTGCATTAAAAGAGTCCGAGTGACCAATGTCCTTCCTTCCAAAAACTCCAACAATAGTATGAACGTCAGTTGACTGTATTTCCCCACGAAGCAGACCAGACTTGGCGAAATCTCTGGACGTTACGTTACGTTAGTAGAATCTGTTGGAAGGAGTGAGTATAAAAGTGGAGTTGTTGGATGTCAAAATGCAGAAAGTTGTTACAAGTTGGAGTCTAGATTGTAGACGGAATCCACCTAGAAGATGAGGTAGTTAGGTAGGATAGGATATCGTGGCTGCCAGAAGAGGTTCGAGAGTTGGGCGAATTCGGGGGAGATGAAGTAGATGGAAATTTGGGGGCTAAAGTTAAAGTACTAACTTGCCTACTTAACTTAGCTAAGTAGTTGTTAGTTCGGCCGCCACATTTCCCATCTTCTGCTACAACTACTACTACAAGTACTACTACAACAGAATTTTAGAACAGGAGAAAAAGGCCGTGTAGCCAGGATTCAAAACTTCCCATGCTAAAAAAGCCAAGTTTAAAACGTAAAGTATGTAGAGTTGATGTTTCTGTAGTGGAACTCATCCTTAATAATATTGAGTAGTCGTATTCCCAACACTCCTCACTACTACTGAGCTACTCTTGAACGACTTTTTTGCTTAAAAGACTTGTGTCCTGTGTAGCGGTCTTCCATCCTTTTTCTGTATGATCATTATTTGGGAGAGCAGTATAGTTTTAGAACACTTGGAATGAGTTAAAATTAGTTTCTCTCTCTCAAACACACACACTCTCGGCCCAATTATATATTAAAACGCTGTAGATGTAGTACACACTACGTACGTTTCCCCAGCCATCGGGAGCATTCTTTTACCGAGAATCAATTACTGACCTTCCAGTTAGTTCCTACTCTCAACAAATTAATAAGTCCCACCACCTTCGGTCAAAGTTTAATCTTCCAAGGAACCTGTCATCAATGGCATCCTCGTACTACCCGGGGGCTGGCCGGGTAGTTGTCGCTACCCGCATCACCGGACACCCTTCGACATGTAGTGATTATGTGTGACGTGACTTGAGTAATTCATCCACTGTACAAAATACATTTCCTCAGAGTAACCCTGGTCCCTTATCACCTTTCTGGATCAACCATTTTATAAAGTTATGCTTGGAAGAATTCATATTTTCTGCAACCGATTTTACGTGAGTGTTCTTTGCATCGGATGGCTAAGGATTTTAAGGATCATTATTGTACTCGTCATCAAGTTCAGTTCTTACTCTAGGTTGATCACAATATCCTACAAAATCTCGTTTAAATCCCGTGTTTTATTTTTTTAGTTGCCGTCCGTAGATAGGTCAATTACTTTACGAACGTGTAGGGTTTCCATTCCATTTAACGTGAATCCCGTGCGTTTTCATGACGTCCAAGTAAGTGCCAGAGTGGAATTTGCAAAGGTCCTCAAAGGACAGTTATTTGTGGTGATGCATAATAAAAGAAGAGCGGTGTGTCTAGGTGGCTGTATTTTTATATTTATTTTATATTGTAAAAGTGTCTCCTAATTTAAAGTAAAGAAGAGAATGGTGAAGTATGCCATACATTTTTTGGAACCTTTCCGTGAAGTTTGTTGAATTAAATGTCATGACATGATCTTGACGGACCATCGTCAGAGTTGAGGTTGAGATTGAGACCTTGATACGAGAGAAATAGGATATACGTTCTTATGTTTTAAACCTACACGGAGGAGTACGAGTTGGTTGAGTAGCTAAGCTAGGTGAGATCCTTGCGGGTGACACTAATAATCTGTTCTCCTGTTCTTTGTGCACAAGACTGCAAAATTTTTGGTGGCACTTCCTTAAGAAATAGTAAGTGTTAGGAGGTTTAGAATTTATAGTGGATTGGATAGGTCTATTTATTAGATGTAGGTTGGCTGGTTTGTTCATGGTAGGAATGCTGTTAATGTCATGATTGTGTTCCTCATTGGTGACAGGATTAGACAGAGGGAGGAATGCATGTGTCTATAATTATCATTTGTGTTTTTTTTTATTACAACTGCATATTTCCATGGAAATAAATGCAATCTTTATCCGAAAAACGGTCCAGACTATCTTAAAGTATGAAACTAACTAGGAGGGACTCCTACTGATGGATTATTGACGTCATGAGATGAGGTTTTTGGTTGTAAATACCTTTATAAAGTGGAGTCAGTCGGAAGGGCCTGACGGTTATGGTTAGGTTGGGAGTATTGTAAAAATAGGAAGGTCCAACTTGTGACTTGGGAAAAGTCTTAACTTTTTTACAAACTTGTATCTAGTTTCATGGCGCAGTTTTAGGTGAATTTATTTCTGTTATGGCGTCAAGGCTAGAGGTAGACAATGTGGGTCCGCTACAGCAGTTGTGGATAATAATTAGATATAATCGGAGGTTTAGGGTTTTTCCTACTTTGTAGATATTGCCAGTTCTGTTAAGGGTGTTTAGGCTGTTTTTGGTTGAGTTGTGCAGTAAACAGAACAGGATTTAAACTTTTTCAGATGGAGATTGGTAGGTTTTAGGTATTTATTTAGGGTTGGGAATTATATCCATGAAAGGTGCATCAAGGACGTTTAATTCCGACACCCTTAACCTACTTGGTCATATCCTTTGCAAAGTTCAACTGATGGAATGATGGTTACTATGAATGATTCGGGTTACAATGAAACTCCCGAGTTTACAAAAAGCTCTGAGGAAGTGGATTTACTTTAGTTGAATAAAATAGTTGAATAAACGTCCGTCAATGTTAACCTGGAAGGATCAACCCTACATTTCCTGAGAATAGTAGAATAGAATGGAACGAAAAAGCGGTTCGTCCAGCCGTTCCCCATCCCTATCCCGCAGACCCTCTCTTAAGGACAAGAAACCGGCTGTGATCTCCAAGTCCAAGAAAAAAGTACTCCCCGGGGCTAAAAAAGAGCGATGGCTCCTCACTCGAAAAACATGGCGATATATGAGCGACGCTGTTGGGAACCTTCTCCCTGAATACCAAAGGACAAGTCGAAGGGGCTCTGTTTTCCCCACACTCCCTGAAACCGTAACTGCGGAGCCCCATCCATCCAGTTCTGTACCTACAAGTCCCACTGGGACCAACCAGTCCCTTGGCCAAGGGCCCCGGCCCCATCCAAGTCTTTCATACCAACCTGTTGAGCAGGCGGGGTTATATCCATCCGTCCACCACCCATTATTATATCATCATCACCAAAGATTCCACGACCAGCATCACCATACTCAACAGGGTCAGACCCATCTGCCCCAGCAGGGTCAGACCCATCTGCACCAACACGGTCAGACCCACCTACCCCAACACGGTCAGACCCACCTACCCCAACACGGTCAGACTCACCTACCCCAACATGGTCAGACCCATCTGCCCCAACACGGTCAGACCCATCTGCCCCAACACGGTCAGACCCATCTGCCCCACCAGCGACAATCTACCCTCCATTATGAAAACAGATTCCAAGGGGGAGGCCCAGGATCCGGTTCATCCTATCAACACCAGCCATACTTCCAGTATCAACCCTCGACCTCCACCCAAAGTGGAGGTAAACCCGGAAGGGTGACGAGTCCTACTACAAGTAGTAGTGCAGTTTCATGGACATCCTTTCCCTCCCATCGACCCGGAGTTACACCCACCGGACCTGGACCCGGAGTATCATCATCCCACGGGCCTCAACAGGGGTCTGGGTATTCTGCTCATTCCCACCATTTCAAATACCAAACTCCCATAGATCCCGAAGATATTCCGGCCGTTGAGCAACATTTTGAGGATATTTGCAACAAGGAGAAAAAGTTTTTACTTTGGACCAAAACAAAAGCAAAGGGGCTTTCCGGTCCGGCTTTGAGAGAAATGAAACAACAGAAAAAGGGAGGTCAAGGTCCGGCAGGTCAACCAAGAGACCCTTTCCACCAATTTCATAGACTAGAATCCACAGACTCGAAGGAACAATACTCGCCCGACTATTTCTCTCCCGATGACGACAATGAGTTTGAGGCTGAGGATGACGACGAATATGACGAATATGAAAACGAAGAGGAACAAGTGACGGTTCGTGAGCGAAGGAAAAGTTCAACCGCCTCCTCCACCATGTCCATTTTGGGTGGAATGTCATTTTTCCGTCCCCTGTCCGCCTCCCATTCCGACACCTCCTACGCCATGATCGTTACTGGAGCTGGAGTTCAGAAAATGCTTAGAAATACTGGAATTCAGACGGATCCTTTCCCCGAAGAACTCCTCATCCGACTAAGGCTCCAAGCTGTACAGGAGGAACGACAGTTGGAACTACAAAAACAGGAAGAAGCCAACCGGACCTCGTCTCAAAGTCTTACGGGAGATACAGTTGGAATCTCACTGGAAACTGGAGATAAAACGGGAAAAGAGACTGTGATAGGAATTATTCATTGTAAAAGGGGTGGGGGCAAGAGTGGTAGTAGTACGGAAAGTGGGAGGGAATCTGAAGAAAAACTCCTACAAAACCCTACAAACTCAAGTGACAGTCAAGAGGGTAACAAAGGGGTTGAAGGGGGGACGGTGGAAACTGCCCCTTCCACCACAGGAACGGCTGACAGTGCCACGGACAAAAAGTCCGAGGAGAGTGGATACTCATCCTCAATAAGTGATACGGTTATGCGCTATTTACGCATGGTGAGAAAAAACTCTAAAGCGGATACTAAAGAAACTATTGATAAGTTTAAGACGGTAAACTACGACAGGAGTTTGAGGTACATCAAGTCCAAGAATGTTACGGTGGAGGAGGCTCTTGAGCACGAAAAAAATAAGGCACTAGCTCTCCAGAATCAACAGAGCGGGGTTCCTCCACCAGCCTCCTCCCCCACACCTATGGAAGGGACTAAAATAGTACCGGGTGGGGCTGCCCTAGGTGGTCATTCAGACAACCCCGTAAAGACGTTAGGGGGAACGGTTTCTGATGTTCCGTTGAACCCAACCATCTCGACCACACCCACTCCTCTCGGCCAGACGCAGGTACTTCAAACCGCTGAACCTTCTAGCATCCTTGGTAAGCAGAAACTAGGACAAGTACAGCAAGTCTCGCTAACAATATCTCCGGCAGCCTCAACAAACTTGGCTACCTTGTCCTCGAAAAAAGTTTCAAGCTTTGCTACTCAAGCCAGTAGTCCGACCGAAATGGGTAGTGCTGACCGGGATATTCTGGATAAGCCTGAGTTTACTCCATTGGATTGTCCAAAAGTTGGAGAAACTCAGAGTCAAGTTGAGAGTTTGGTTGAGAGTAAATCGGAGGCTGTTGTAGCAGCTCCAGTCTGTCCATCCGTGGGTATCCAGGCTGGAGAAAGTTTAATTAAATATTTAAAGAATCTCAATCCTCTGCGGAAATTGTCTGACTTTTCCTCCACTACTTCTTACTGTTCTTCTGAATCTCCGGTTGAAATAACCAGTCCGAGGTATTCTATTGCTACAACTGTGATGAGCAGTGCGAGTGAGGGAGAGATGTTTTTGCAGGTTTGTGGATTTTTTTTAATGTTTATTTTATTGCATGAATCGTCTATGCAGAAGCTTTACTTTTATGGCATCCACTTTTCTACTTGTATTTTTAGAGCATAGATAGCTTTGAGTATAGCTCTTAAAAATGGTTGGAAATACAAGTAGAGGAATATGGGTTTCCGTATTTACTATGACTGTTGTAATCAAATGTAATTATCTTCCAAAGAATAAGCATCAGATGGGACAAAAAGACTGTAGAAAAAATACTAATGTGCTAGACTTGTATTTTACAGCATCAAGCCGCCCTTGCAAGCATGATAAGCACGGGGATGATGTTTATTTCGGGTGAAAGTGGTAGTATTGGGGGCATACCTACAACAACTCGGAGTAGTTTCGATACCATGATCAGTGGTACGGACTGCTCCGAATTTGAAGATGTGTTCAACAACTACCACGTATACCAGTCCTCCCAATACTCCCAACAACAACAACAACAGCAACAACAATACTCTGTCCAACAACAACAGCAGCAATACTCTGTCCAACAACAACAACAACAATACTCTGTCCAACAACAACAACAACAATACTCTGTCCAACAACAACAACAATACTCTGTCCAACAACAGCATCAACAAGGGCAAGACCCCTCCTCTTCGTCAAGTTCGTATCAGTATTCGAGCGGAAGTTCTGCCGGAGCGTCGGCCTCTACGACCGTGATACGCCAACGATCTCCATGGGTTGGAGGTTCAGTAGAAAGTCAAAGTCAGCCCATTCCATGCAGCAACCCAAGTGGATATCCCTACAGTTCCGTCGACGGAGCCCCATATTCCACCAGCCCCTCCCGAAGGTCAGGGACCACCAATAATCCAAGTCTTTCAACAAGTTGTAAAACGCATCTCTCGGCCTCAACACCCACAACTCCAAATACCGGAAGTGGCTCAAGTGGGAGTGGTGGCTTGATGCGGAGTTTTTTCAGTTCCTCCCCCTTCTCCTCATCCTTTGGTCTAGGGGCTAAAGTTGGTATAGGATTGGGGCTAAAGAAGCCCAGGTCAACTACTTGTTTGGTGACCCCGACAAGGTCACTTGGGGGGGTGACCTCTTCCTCGAGGTTGAGTGGGATCCTTCCACCTCCGACAACAAGCTCCAGTCCTAATTTACTCAGTTTGATTCAAAGCTCTGCAAGTAGTTTGGTTGGAGGAAGTAAGACTTTTGGGATGAGTGGTGGGGGTGGTTCGGCATGTGATTTACCTCGTGGTTCCATCCCAAGTGTTTCTAGTTCCGATAACGTTCTCTTTGGACTGAAATACCTCTCTAGGCACACGGATCAGAAGGGAAGTCTAGCTCAGCAAAAGTCCCAGATGAGTTTACCCCTTGGAAGTGGAGACTTTGGGGGTTCTTCTCATAGCCATAGTCCGACCTCATCCACAGGAGGTCATGCCCTTAGTCGGGAATCTCCTACTCACTCACAGAAAGGTAAATCTACTTCAAATGACATTCCCCAACCTTCGGAGAAATCGGGAGGAGGGACCACACCCACGGGGGGTCCGTCTGCCTCTGCTGCAAAACTTTTATCAAAGTCCACCAGAATATTCAAGTCAAGGTCCAAGAGCAGCACAAGGGCTACTAGTTCTAGCGGTTCTAACACAACCTGTAGCTGGGCACCGCAGGTATACGCCACCATTCCCGTCCGTACGGTCAGAGTACGTATAAACTCGAATGGTGTCCCGGGACACTAATTTGTTTTTAGGATTTTGGGGCTCACATTAACAAACAATTAAGTGGGGTTTATCGGTTTTTTTAATGGTAATTAAGGGGGACACTATTCGAGGGGGGTTACTATTCGAGTATATACGGTAATTAAAACAACAGTTTGTTTGATAGGGAAAGTGCAAATGGAAAAGTATTGGAGGAAAGGTCATAACTTTAGAAGCAACGGAGGCCCTTGGCCTTTCGGAAGTTGAGCGGCTGACGCTTCAGGAGGTCGCTCTTGAAAAACTCAAGACAATTAGTTTAGGTGTGGAGATTAAGGTTCCGAAAGGTGAGCTTTTGTTAGCTTTCTTTACTGCCGTATTTCCTCAAATAATACCCCCGGGGAATTATTACTTTGCAGGAGAAACTGAAAATTCTATTAACATGGGCAAGGAAAATTCCTAATTTTAGTATGGCAAGGTAGTAGGGCATTATACCGGTGGGAGGGATTATTCCAAGGGGATATTATTTTGGGAAATACAGTACTTGATCACCCTTTAAAAGGAGTTTATCCTATAAAGCTATGTCTAATTTTATAAAAATGACAAAAAAAAAAAGAAAAATGTGGAGCCCCACAACAAAAGCCCAAACGTCGTCCGTATCTTCTCAAGAAAAAGGCATTCTCAACCGGATTTTTTGATTCTGGAAACAAACAGGAAGAAGGGAAAGCAGGTTGGTTGGCTTTTTTTATTTTTATAAAGTTTTAAGGATCAGTTGGTTTATTACTAAAGTTATTGTGAACAATTAAGGGGAAAAATAAAGTGTAAAATAGGAGTAGAAAAGTTGTAAATTGTACATTTTATAAATGCATAAACAGGGATTTAGTTTGGAATTCTGGTGAACAAAGGATGGGCTATTTTATAGGAATGTCCATGCAGTCTGTCTACCTTACGATCAAGCCTTGCTTTTTCTGTTGATGGTGTTTTTAATTATTTTATCAAGTATAGAAGAGGTCTGGCTTATTGCCAAACTCTCTGCTAGTTTAACATTAACTACCAAAGCCGCATCAGTAAACTTAAATGCATCTCGATGCCCGTTTAAATATCTCCTTCCTACCTCACCTTTTTCCTTGGATAGAAGAACATGCAAAACAATAAAACTATACTAACCTAATTTAACCCACTTTAGGAGATATCTATTGTAATTCTCACCCTTTAAAATCAGTTCAAGAAATGGATATTTAAAAAAGATATTTTTGAACCTAAACTGAATTTAATCGGGTGAATTTATCCCAGGTTAGTGAGCTAAATCAGTGGAAACAATTTGAGGTTAAGTATCTGTAGATCAAAAACAAACCTTTTAGAGAAGATCCCATCCATTATAATAATAATATACCGTATTTCTGGAAATAATACCCCTGGGTAAAAATTGGAAATTCCACCAACATTGGCAAGATAATAAATTCCTAATTGTAAAGCATTATACCGGTGGGCATTATTTCGGAAAATACGGTAACCAATTTACCTGAGATGCTCATCTTGAAAGCAAGAAAGGATTTTATTAAAATCAAGACACAATTCCACGACTACCTAGCCCTACTTTTTGTAGAAATATTTCTTGTTTGTAAAGTATTAAATACACATATTATTTTTTTAAACTTGGAAATGCTGCTATTCCTTCTCCATAATTCTTAAAATATTAGGAGAGTGCTGACGTCAGAGTAGGTCCACCCAAACCAGACCTAATTTACGTCCATCTGTCTCTCTATATGTTTAAGAAGACTTGAGGATAATTTTAAATCCTTCATCTCTCTCGAGATACATTTACGTAACCCTTCCTTCATTTCCCTTTCCTGCCCTCCTCTTATCTTCCTCTGCTTATCTGGGATTATAGCTCAAGTTTTTATTGCCTAGAGTTCCCTCACCAAACAAGCATTACGTCCTCGGTCACATAAATGATCCAAAAATAAAGTATGGTAAAAAGAGCTTTTTTTTGCTAAATAAACAAATAATGGCACGTACAGGTAAGTGAATTACCTCAGCATAATTATAGTTTACATTTTAAACCCCATATATATTTTTTCCCCGTTTATCCTTTCCATTTCCATAATAACTTTCCATCCAGCAGCAGCCAAGCAGCCAAACGAACTAGGGTAATTTACTAGGAAGCTAAACTTTGGGAACTTTAGAAACTCTGTGTGCTAGTGCTAGCTAACTTTCTGTCTTGAGATTGATACTTAGTTATTGGAGGTTAGATAGGTCTGTCTGTCTGTACGTGTGTGTGTTAGTTATCTCCGTACTTACGTAGGTAGGTAGGTAGGTAGGTAGGTTGAAACAAGCATAACTAAAACTAAAACTACTATTTTTAACGACCCCCCTTTACCCGGAACTCGCACCGTTTATTAGTAGAGCATTCCTTAAAAGAGACAGAGTCGGGTTTTTTCTCAGGTTTCTACTAGAGTACTCCGTCATTCTTTACCCGTATAATAAATAACTTATGGGATTACGATAGAACGAAATATCTGGTAGGGGTGGCGGGTGGCTACCTATTTATCATTATTCCCACTTATGTCCAAGGTTTAGTAGGGAATTGGAGGAATCACGAGATTTATTGTCCTTATTGATAAGATAAGCAGAGGTAGGTAGGTAGGTTAGAGGAAGTAGGGATTAGTTGGATGGAATAGAGAGCCATTCCATTACTGTTCATCTTTTAAAGGATTTGGTGTGATTTTTCACCTGGTGTTGAAGGTTGGGTTTTTTTTAGTATCCGTATCCTAATCTGGGTCAGGATTGTATTGACGTGTGTGGGTAAACTAGCGTAGTTCCCGAAACAATGCCCCACCCCCTGTATAATGGCCCATTACTACCTTTCCATGTTGAAATGAGGAATTTATCCTACCTTTGGCATGTTAGTAGAATTCCCAAATGTTCCTTGGAATTACTAATTCCCCAGGGAGATTATTTGAGGAGATATGGTATCTTGTAGATATATAGCATGTGCCTGTAAAAGACGGTAGACTCTGAGGTTTTATTCCTTCTGCAGGTCAGAAAGTAATTGTTCCAAGCGGTCGTACGGTCTTGGGATTCTTGATTGTGTTGTTGACTTACCAACTTTGGAACTCTGTTACCAAAATCCGTCTCTTCCGGTTATCCCCTAAAATACTTTCAAGATTAGAATAGAGATGGATTGAAGGGTTGAGAAAAATGGTTGACAAAATGGTAATCAGTCAAACATAACCCGGATCTTGCCTTCACTTATCAACCCAAATGGGGGACAAAGTAGGCATCATTTCTTTGACCCCGGCTAAGTAAAGTTAATCTTGTGTAAGATTTAACCATTAACTTTTAGCCTTCCATTCTACGCAACCGTTTCCCTCTATTTGTAACTAAAACTGTGTATAATTCCTACAACACAGTTTATTCCTACCGAATGTAGATACCTTTAGTTATACTTTAGTTTAGCTAATCTTATTATTACGGATGTAGGATGTTGTGCCGAAAGTTGTAAATGTCTCTGCTTTATTTTTTATTTTTTTTAGATATTTCCTCATCTTAAATCTATAGTTATGCCCTCTTGAGCCGATGTCAATGGCTTTAACTTTAATGAGTAAAGTCGCCTCTTTTTTCCTAGCTTAAGTTTAAAGTAGCACATGATCCTTTTAATTTGGGATGAGTAATGAATGTGAGACTAGTTGTCGAGGATTTTGACAGTGACAAGAGAAATCATGCGGTGGGTGTGGTGGCTTCAAGGTTGTAATATTCATGCCTCCAAAAACGAAGGATGAGTTACTAATTGGTGACCAATTGATAATCCTAACCTAATGCACCTGACATTCCATCCGCTAACGGAACTTTCCAATTGGGAATTCATATAAAAAATAAGGTTTGTTGGCCAGTAAAAACCACCAAAAAAGTAGATCCTCCCTATTGTTCTTTAGCCTGTAGGATTTATAATCCCTGATGGAATAAATATGTAGAGGTTTGAGAGAGTTTTCTCTCTGAGAAGTGACAACTCTGTATAATTATTTTGGAACCTCACTCTTTAATTGACGTCTAAATTCCTCCTCCCTACAACAACACTTTCCTTCATCCATCTCAGCTTTTTGGCACATCATATTTTTATTCCTTCCGAACCTATCCCCAACTAAATACCCGGCAGCCGTGTGGCCACCCTACCACCCGGGTTTTATTATATAGATACAAGCACAATATTTCAAAAACCTATCCAACTAGAAACACAATCACAATCTGAGACAAAGGTTGAATCAGGTTCAGGAGGTGACAAAATATTACCACCGTTCTGTACAGTCCCACTAACGCTACATGCAGCGTAGCCTCTGTTACCCTATTTCCCGAAATGATGCCCCCCTCCCCGGTATAATGCCCCACTACCTTGCCATGTTGAATTTGCTCTATCTTGCCCATGTTAATGGAATTTCTAATTTTTCCTTGGAATTAATAACTCTTTCGAATAGGGGCATTACTTTGAGGAATACGGTAATAGGAATGAAAGAGTTATGCAGAAGATCGTATGCACGGCGTTTGGAGTATCGTGGCTAATTAGTTTGTGGAATTGGCTGGAAATGGATTGTTTTGTGACTAAATTTACCAATCGGAAGTAGAGGAAATGAGGGTTCGGTTATTTTGTTAAGTTTAACGAGGTAAAAGAGGAAGCTTGAAAGGTATAAACAACGGCATGAGAAGTTGCATGGATAGTTAGCTAGCGCTTTTGTTGTTGGGGACGTCCGAACTTGGAATTCATCCCTTGTAAAAATCAATAGCATTTCAGTTTATATGGATATGTATCTTTACATGGAATGAGGACAACCTTCGCTTCGTAATGTGGTTTGTAGTAATTTATTGTACCGTATTTCCCGTTATTACTAACCCCTTAAATAACTTCCCCCCTGGAAAAACTTTCTCTATCATTTCCAAGTTAAAAATTAAAATTTGCCCTATGTTCCCCATGTTAAAAGTTTTACTAATTTTTTCTTTGAAAATTGACTCCCCCGGGGGAGTATTTTCCGGAAATACGGTAAGTTAAACTCATTAATATTTTTCTAGAGCTACCATGGACAGCTCGACTGTTTTGGAAATCCACTTGTCCAATACTGAATACAATGAGGGATCATACCTATACTCACTACTACATTGATACTCATTATTATTTATGCTTCATGATAAAACAACCAAGTTCTGGTTTACTGAGTTGGAATAAATAATATTACTCAAATACTAGTAGAAGCTGCCCCCTTCCTTCCAGTCCCCACCTCCTTTTGAGGCAGTTTAACAGTAAACTAAACTGGTTTATGAAAGAACGTTATGCCAACTATCCAAAGTCTACCTCAACCTTCGCCGCACGTCATACACATATCCCGTTTTAATTCCTCCCCCGGAATAATTCCCCTCCGGTTTAATTCCCCCTACCTTTCCATGTTATGTCCTATCTTGTCCATGTTAATACAATTTCTAATTTTCCCCTTGAAGTAATAAAGCTCTAGGGGAATTAAAACAGGAAATACGGTAGTGAGATAAGATTTAAAAATGATTCTAATTCTTCCGGAATATATATTAATGGGACTTTGTTGGACTTGGGGTTTGTGAAATCCGCATACGTTTGCCTACGAATGCAAAATGCAGACTGGCATAATTTTGGTAGACAAAAAAATAGTTAAGATGTAAAGTATTTGGGTTGAGGTGGTTAAAAAGTACGGATTGGGTGATTGCCTACCGTATTTCTGGAAATAATGCCTCCCCCAAATTATTCCTCCCTATGCTCCACTGCCTTTTCAAGTTTAAATTTCCCCTATCTTGCCCATGTTAATAGAATTTCTAATATTTCCTATCCAAGTAATGAAGCCCGTGGGGAGTTATTTCGAGAAATACGGTCCATGTTTTTAAAACCTGTAGGGATTGGGATATCAGAGATATGATAATGAATAATAATTTATTAGAATCCGGCTCTGATGTCGTATTTGGAGTGTCGTTGTCCCAATGTGTGGCCGCAGATCGGTTAAAAGGGGCCAAGAAGTTGGAGTCATTTGGTGTACTCGTTGGCGAATCCGACCAGCCAAGAAGAATGTCAAAAACCCTAACTAGGAATTCCATTGTTTGTGATATTGTAAGGAATAATAATTCCCGTGTGGTCAAATCCTGTTTTTAGTTGATTTATTTATCCTTTTAATTAATTCATGGCATGATTTACAGGAAAGTTTGGAGCCCCCACTGGCAGCTTCCGTTCCGGTGTTAGTTATGGCATGCGTTAATCATTTAGAGAATTATGGATTGCACACAACCGGAATATTCCGAGTTAGCACTTCTTTAAAGCGGATACGACAGGTGGGTCGTTGAAAGATCTACTTATTTCCGGTTTTAATTCCGAAAATCCACCCCAACCTACTTTCCATACTCTTCCTCTGAGTTTCCTTTCAAGTAATAGTTTCCCAGGGGGATTAAAACCGGAAGTAGGCTCGTCTCCAAAGGAGCTATGAGCAATGCGGGGCTACCTATTGTTAATTTAACGATGATCATGATGATATTAGTTAAGAGAGGATATTGACGGAGGTAAGGAGATTGAATTTGGTGAAGAGCACAGTCCCCACGATGTGGCCGCCCTTTTGAAGGAGTTCCTTCGCGACCTTCCAGATCCTCTCCTAAGTCGGGAGTTGTATCAAGCCTTCCTAAAAACTCAAAGTACGCTTTTTTACATAACCAAAAATCCTGTGAAAACTTTGGATTTTTCGGGTAAAAACGGGGTATTATTCCAGGAATCCGGAACCGAAAGCAGCAGCTTGAAGCGACCCAACATTTGATCCAACTCCTCCCAGTTCCTAATAGAGACACGCTGGCCTGTCTCCTAAAATTTTTCACCAAGGTGACAGCGAACGCTGGAGAAAGTAGAAATAGTAGTGGGGAAGTTGTTCCAGGAAATAAGATGGAGGGTTACAGTCTGGCTACACTTATTGCTCCAAATATCCTCCCATGCATGCCAACAGAGGGGACTGGTCCCTCCATGGACCTTAATCTTACAAAGGAACGAAGAGAGTCTATAGATGTTGTTAATTACATGATAACCAACTACAGTCAACTATTCGAAGTCTCTCCTGACCTTCTTCATGATGTTTATCTTCACATGATGGACACGAATCCGGAGGCCGTTGAAGGGATCTTTAAGGCCAAGTTTGGTCTCACTGATGAGTACGTAATAAATTTAACAATCTATAGGCGCAACCAAGTGGGAATGGGGTACGAGGGTACATTGTAACCCCCTAGTTTTCCAATCTACCCCCCTCCACTTCCCGATAGGCCCTATCCTTTTCATGTTGCGCTAGCCCCACCCAACCAGACCCCTTCCTATCCTTTAATGCTGTTTGTACCCCCACGTGGTTGCGCCTATGCAAAAATCCATACTTTTCTGACATTTTTCTAATATTTCTCCAGCCCTGCGGACGAGATTGAGACGAACAGCGTGTTTGAGTTGAGTGAGACCGGAGTAGGAGACGGTCATGAAGGGGAAGATCCTCCAAAAGTTAGTTCTCCAAGGACCCCAAGGCGACGAGAGGACGTCCTTCATGAAGGGGCGGCCAAGGGAGGAACATCTTTCGAAGGGGCTGTGTATGTTTGCTTCCAGAATTATATTAAACTATCGAGTGGATGTGTTGTAAATGGGCTTGACCTTTCAGAGTAAGTCGATACCAGCGGAGGAAGGAGGATAAGCAGTTGGATTCAGATAAGCAACTCAGTGGAGGAGAGTCGGACAGTTCTAGTACAAAGTCGGCCTCAAAATGGTTCCGCCGTACGAGAACAACCAGTAAGATTAGCTCAGGTCAGCTTTTGCTTCTGCTGTTGCTTTTTTTGCAGTTATTTTTACTTCCTTTTGGTAACAGAAACTCCTACCTTTTCTGTTCGCAATTGTTTCTTTTCCCTAAGAGATGTATCCTTCAAAAGCATATTGTTAAAAATGGGGTAACTATTTCAGTGCTAATACCTCCATATCCATCCACGCTTGCATTCACTTATTTATTTTCACTAAGCAGCCCAGCACTCCAATAATCTTAACAGTTTAAAATACTAATTCTAATATATATTATATTTTACAATTAAACAGCAAATTAATCCCACTTCTCGGTAAAAACCGAAGGGAACTACCCTTTTAGCTTCATAGGCGCAACCACGAGAGGGTACAAATTACATTAAAGGATATGAAGAGGTGTGGCTAAGCGGGGCCTGCTTAACATGTAAAGGATAGGGCCTATCGGGATCGTACCCCCCTTGGTTGCGCCAATGCTTGGCTTCTGATTCTAAGGGAAAGCTGCCTCTAAAACCATTTAACCTATGCTAAAACTTACCCTTTAAGTGCATATGATAATGTTAAACTGGAATACAAGCCCCTGTATTTAAATAGGAAGTGAAAAGGTGAAACAAGGTCGGAATAGTGGGCAGATGCGGGGCCTTGACCCAACCAAACGAGCCAGTTCCCTTGAATGCGTCAACATAAAAGAGGCGGCCGAGCGGGCAGCGTCTTCGAGGGAAGATCGACAAAAGTCCAATTCCGACCAGAGTTTGCGAGTTCCAGATAATCCAAGCCGAAGGCAAAGTTCTCCATCTCTAGAGACTTCCGGGATTATCACTGCCTCACTCAAAATCCCCGTCCCCCTTCCTCTCAATATTGACGACACTGACATTCCATTTATCGAGGATGACCACAATGACCACCACCTCCAACGAATGGCCCAGCATCACCATCCGCATACCCAAGGACGTTCCCAAAAGACCCCCACTTACTATTCCCAATCTAGTCATCCGGGGATTGGGAGTTCTCGTGGACGCTCCGCATCAACGGATTCTTCAGCGTTGGCCCGAACACCCTCCTCAAGTCATACGACGACGCCTATCAGTGAGCACATTATTTCCTTACTCACCATAAGCCCAACCACGATGGGGTACCAACCAGGGGGTATAAATAACATTAAAGAATAGGAAGGGGTGTGGCTAAGGGGGGTTGGCCTGCTTAACGTATAAAAGGATAGGGCTTATCGGGAATTGGAGGGGGTACAAATGTACCCTCATTCTCCCAGTGGTTTCGCTATTATCATATTCTAATGTAATTAAAAGCCCGAATTCTATATTCCAGGTTCACCAGTCCGTCATCCCTCATCAGAAGTTTCGAGTCCTTTAGGATTCTCTCCCCCAGGCTCGCCACCCTATGACCGTTCCACATTCCCGTACGAAGAGTTCACCTCTCGTATATTGATCGGACCGTCGTCATCAGTCCAAGGGCCAACCGCCCCCACCGTCTCCTACAGCACACCTTCACTCCAGCCTTCCATAATGTCCAGCATGAGTCTAGTGAGTTCCTCCATGGCCCCATCCCAGGTCCGCCGATCCTCCCTGGTCAAACCTCGAGGTGATATTGTTGATATGGGCTCATCTGAGGAGATTACTCCAACACCTTCAGCCCAAGCTAGTCCGTCTGGGCAACCTAAATCAGCCCATGGAGACGTAGAATCCGAAACAGACTGCCCCCAACCCTCCGATTCATCCCCATCTGAAAGCAAAGGGGTTGGAAAGGAGGTCAAAGGGACTAACATCGGCTGCCTTATCAAGTCAAAGACGGCAGACTTTGAAAAATTAGCCAAGAGCTCAGCATCCCTTGCTTCGACGGGGGTAACGACGCCCACATATACGACGGCTGCCCCCAAAATGAGGCTCAGATCTCAAGACAATATCGCTCTCAAGCAGCAGTTCCTATTACGACAGCAACAGTCGGAAGGAACTAAATCCCCCGGAGGAAAGGTTGCAACCACGCCCAGTTCTTCTAAGGAGGACTCCTCCAGACTTATTGGATCTGACAGAACCTCCTCCCGGGTACAGGAAGCATTGGCTTTACCCAGTGTCAAATCTAGTGTAGTGGAAGCTGCGCCTAGAAGACGTCGGATTACTGAAACTAAATCTTTACAAGACCTTGGTGCTATTAAAAGGGGTTCTAGTCACAAAGTTGTAACTCCAACAGGGTGCAAAAGTGTGGAAGCGGAGAGTCCAGGTCAAAGTGCGGCCGCGGCGGTTAGGTGGAAAAGATCGGAAATTATAGCTAGCAAGCAAACTGGAGCCACTCCACCCACGAAGAAAGACCCAGAAACTTTTTTATAAAGTAAATAAAATATAAAACCCATCCAAATCGGTGCTACTTTTAACAGATGGACATAAATAATTATTTAGAAGTAGTAGAGGCTAATTATTTTTTATGAAACATCTCCAATGAATACAATTGCTAATAAACGTATCCTTTTGCTACATATACTCGTCTGCTTTACGGATTTCAATTAATTACTTCCGGAAGAACCCATTTTTCATATAGTAATACTACGTACTGGAAATAAATTAAAAACTTGTACGTAAGCTGATTCTTTTATTAGTTTTATAGGTCAACATGTTTACCTTTTTTAAACAACCAAACACACGCGTAACGTTACAGGAACCACCAGAGTTGGAGCGTTACGCCAGTTTGCAATGTTTTTGCAACTTGTTCGTAATACTGGACAGGGTATTGTTTAATAATAGTAATTTTTTTAGTGTACTTAGTTACGAATTAATACAATACGACGCCCACGTGTACAAGGCTACAATGACGCTATGGAGTAGTGTATGCTTAATTTATTGTGGGGGCGGCTGGTCACCGACGCGATAGAAACTAACGTTTTCCTGTCGCTGTAATCCATAAACTCTCTCAACATCTAGAATACAAGATACAATTAACGTTATTATCCTGAATGAAATAAGGTTTACTTGATAACCCAGTTAGATAAACGCTCACTCACACTTATTCATCCAGTCATCTATCTCCAACGGGGTTTGAGGTATATACGGCGGGGGGTTGGGAGGATAGTACGTGGGGAAGCAGAAATATGGCATCGGCACTGCTACGGGGAACGGGACGGGGACAGCTACTGTATTCCCTGCGAGAGGTGAGGATGGTACGTCATAATAAGTTGGTGGATTGAAGTGCTGCCCTCCTCCCATAACTCGAAAATGATCAGTCGGTTCCCTGAAACCCTCATCAGAGTAGTCTTGGGGTTCGAGTTCGGAGGTTCCGTCATCCGACTGGTCGACAGACTCCCCTAGTTGTTCATGGTCCTGGTCAGCCGGTACGTTATCGTTTGTGTTTTGTTCCATTGCACTAAGAACTCCAAACCCGAATTCGAAGCCTACATCATGTCCTGAAGGGATTTCTTGCTCAAAGTTTCCACCACAGAAGACTACAGGAACATTGGCCCCTTGTGAACTGACGCTGGTCCCTCGGGTTCTGCTGCTCTCAGGATAAACAACTCTCTCGCTGTGATACGAGTCACCATTCACGACCGGGGGTTCTATGAGTAAAACATTTTATTCTTATCATCATCATCACACACCAAAGGAAAGTAAACCTAATTATTCTTTACAAATCATTTTAAAATGTTGGATTGAAGAAGTTGTTTTTGGTTATTACCTGGAGAAACCACGGTGGAGGAATTATTGGCCGGGGGACCGCTAACTTCACGCTCCTCCGAATTTGTCAGTTCTTTCCTAATATCTTCTACATTCTTGGAATTATTTGTTTCGACAGAATTTACTATTATTTCTTGTTCTTTTACGAACTTAAGATTATTAGTTAATTTCCCTAAAGTCGAATTATTATTATACAAAGAATTGACTTTATTGTTGTAGTTTTTATCAACAAAGGTTGACTGAATATCTGGGAACTCATTTTCGTCTTGGAAGGCTATTTTACTTCCGCCGTTTTGGTAGGGAATAACAATATGGGTGGGAGCAAGCTCGGACGTTGAAGGCATCTTTGAAACAGGATCTCGTTGCGTTTGAGTATAAGTGCGTTTAGGCTTCCGCTTTTTCGACTGAACCAGCTCAAATGCACCTTCGTTACTGTCTTCATCCTTCCGAACACTCGTGGGTCCTTTAAAAGCTACAAATTCTTCTTTTCGAACACTAAATGGGGGTTTAATTGAAGTTACCTCTTCTTTACGAACAGCGCTGGAGGTCTTATTTGAATTGACTGCTTCTCTACGAACAGTAGTGGGGGTTTTACTCGTTTTGACCTCTTCTTTACGAACCGGGGTGGGGGTTTTACTCGTAATGACCTCTTCTTTACGGACCGGGGTGGGGGTTTTACTCGTACTGACCTCTTCTTTACGGACCGGGGTGGGAGTTTTATTCGTACTGACATCTTCTTTACGGACCGGGGTGGGAGTTTTACTCGTACTAACCTCTTCTTTACGGACCGGGGTGGGAGTTTTACTCGAACTGACATCTTCTTTACGGCCCGGGGTGGGAGTTTTAGTCGTACTGGCATCTTCTTTACGGCCCGGGATGGGAGTTTTACTCGTACTGATCTCTTCTTTACGGACCGGGGTGGGAGTTTTACTCGTACTGACATCTTCTTTACGGACCAAGGTGGCAGTTTTACTTGTACTGGCATCTTCTTTACGGACCAGGGTGGGAGTTTTAGTCGTACTGACCTCTTCTTTACGGACCGGATTGGGAGTTTTACTTGTACTGACATCTTCTTTACGGAGCAGGGTGGGAGTTTTATTCGTACCGACATCTTCTTTACGGACCAGGGTGGGAGTTTTACTCGTAATAACCTCTTCTTTACGCGCACGAGTGCCACGAGTCACCGGAAGACCTTCGACGAAGTTTAATATATCGGTAAGATCGTCATTCCCTCGATATCCCGGCAGGTTTGTCACCGTTACCTCATGCTCCCGTTGCTAGAAATCATCATCATGGCAAAGATTAATTCAAATCTTATAAACTATCCCATTCTTATTATACGGAATGGGATATTATTATACTTATTATTTTTTTAATACTGATACATCTTATTGTAAAACATCTTATACAAATTATGACTACACCAAGACTAACAGTACATGGAAAGGTCCTTGTTGGTTATCAAACTTGTGTTAAATTTAGCTACTAAAGCCCAAGAGAGGTTTATCTAACCAGCTTACCACACAGCACACCAATCTTTCATCATCTCACACAAAATATAATACCGTAATCCCGTTGTAATTCCCCTGGGACTTTATTACATCGAAAGGAAAATTAGAAATTCTATTAACATGGACAAGATAAGGGGGAATTAAAACGGGAAATAAGGTAACACACAACTTTACTCATTCTTAAATATCACATGATAATTTCTCTATTAAAACAAATCTGAGACTTTTAAATAAAATTACAAAAATAAACAAAATATGCATAAAAAAAATAAAAATAAAATAAAATACTAAATTCGAATAAAAATCAAAATAAAACCTTGAGCCACTTTTTCTTTTCTTCTTTTTTCCTCTTGAGCATATCATACATAATTGCAGAGTCCATAATTCTTTCCTGTTCTTCAAGTCCGCCTTCAGCGTAGTAATATTCCTCCTCCGGATCCATGAGTAAACCTGCCCTTGGAGGCACTACTGGTACTGATACTGTTACAATGTTTCCGGCTTAATATAATCAATGAAAGCACAAAGCGTTTTTATAAAACTACACCAACCTCATTGCCTACCGTAAGCTTTTGGGCATACATTGATTGGAAAGGCAGCGATTACAAGTTTGATAACGGTGCTAAGAAGTTTTTGATCCGATTTACCATTCATCACACACACACAGTGGTAAAAATAACACGAAATTAGTTTTTAAAAAGGTTTACCAAGGATTTGTTGACTTTCTTCTTCACAGAACGGTCAGCTAAGCCTCTTCTTGGATTGCGATCAGCGTTAGAGCCTTCCGATGGACTTTTTGAAATTACGGACGGGGATGTAAAGTTTGATGTGAAATTCGGGGTCAGACTGCGAATCTGTGAATATTTAACCAAAGGTAGAGTAAATTTGGTGAATAAAGCAATCTTGCTATGCAAAATATAAAGTTTGTCTGCCGTGTAATACAACTGTTGCCTTGGTGATTACATTCATGGGATTGAGTTGCGCCATGGAGAACAGTGCAACTTGATAGTCAATACAAGTCGAAGGGATTTAAGAAACGGATGATTTGATGAAATTAATTAATACCCTATTTCCTGTTTTGATTCCCCTGGGGCTTTATTACTTCAAAGGAAAAATTAGAAATTCTATTAACACGGACAAGATATGACTTATAGCATGGAAAGGTAGGGGGGAATTAAACCGGAGGGGGAATTATTCCGGGGGAGGAATTAAAACGGGAAATACGGTAGTTCAAACCAATTGTGATTGTTATTTGAAATTGGGACGGCTATTATTGGAAAATGTAATTCCCTGACCACAAGCCGTGCGGCATACGTAGAAAAAAATGATGTTTTGAAGAATATCTAACATGGAAGAGATACCCCCTTCAGCATGTTAAGATAGCGTGCGGCTTATAATTAACGAGGGCGGCTTATGGTCAGGGAATTACATGATTTTTAAAGGTAAGGGGTGAGCGAGGCCTACCCTTCATGGAGTACTAGGTACAGATTTAAAAAAAAAAGACTTTTAAGAAGCTTCTTAAAAAATTTTAAGACGCTTATTTTTAGCTAAATGGCAATGGTTTAGATTATGGGACTCAAGACTTCAATTTACGATTGATTTAGACATTTTGATAAAAACCGCATGAACATGAACACAATTTCAATTTCTCATTAGTCATACCGTTTCTCCAAGGTTGTGAGTTGATTTCCCATGACCAACCAAAGACGGGGCAGAAGAACCTCCTGTTGTTAAACTGGCTACGCTGGGGTAATCTCCAGACAATTGTAAGGAACTGGACAATAAATAAAAATAATTAATTTAGAATGAAAACACTCATGACTATTAAGACTAGATGTTGATATCAAATCAATACGATAACTATGTATTTTAATTAAAAACTTACGAATCGTTCCGACCACCACTTAAATGAGAAACAGAGGAGTCCAAAGAAGATCCGATTTCTCTACGATTAAATCGTTCTGCTGTTGGGTTTAGTCGCTCCACTTCTCCTACAAAATAGGCCACATAAAATCGAGTTGTTGTTAGGAAACTATTACTCATTTTGTTTCCTTGGTTTCTATAGAGTCATTTCAGCCTCAAAGTTCCCACAATTCTAAACTTCTGAACCCCTTTATCCTTTTCGCCATCTAACCGCTGCTAATTAAATTTTTGACACTGAATACTCCCCCTCCTTCTAGTAAATTAAAATAGTAAAATCTGGATAGAAAGTACGATAAAGTATAAATGCACCAAGGCATAATGTGATGACTGGCTAGGTAGGACAGCAATTAACTACTGCTACTACTGCATTAAATTAAAGAAACAAAAATGGATAACGATGCTCCTCTTCAAGTAGTATATCTTTAAACAAATGTAATCATGATACAATCTGCATGCATGCATAGTTTGTTTCCTATTTATTCCTAAACTTTCCTATCCTTCTTGTCTTATCTTCAACACTGGAATCAATCCTGTGTAGCCGTCTTAGTAGTCTATGATAGTGAACTATATGCAAGCCTTTGTCAAATGAATGACTCAGATTCCCACTTAAGTAGTACTACTAAAAGTAAAACTACCATACTACCTACTACTAAGCAAATGATTTAACGATTATAATGATGGCCATTCTATTTAGCCCCGGCTCCAGTCAACTGATACTAAAACCTCCAGAGTAATTCGACCCTCTTCAAGAACGCCTGCCTCGTTGGCACAAAGTATAATCCAATACATCTTGAGACTAATGCCCATTCATTCATCGATCTATCAACCAAACCTTAACCCATCTCACTAACTAACTGTTGACATTAACTAACTAAAAAACCCTAACCAAAGCCCTGCCTATCAGCCAAACCCAACTCAACTCCATCCATCCATCATATTATTATACAAATCCGAATAAAAAAACTTACTCATGTAATCATTGAAAACTTCAGGATTTCTCTCATTAAAGAAATACTCAAGAGGGAGTGGAGGACAGATGATTTGTTTGGGAGGGCTGTATTCACCGGATGGACTATCGCTTTTGCAACCATCGTCCCCAAGACTACCCCCGCCAGCGGAGTCAATCCCAACCGAATTCAGTGATGATGACGAATTAATGGTTCGTAAGGTACTGCAGTGGCTTATATTATATTTTGATGGACATCTGGAACTGCCCGGCTCGGCCGAAGGGAAGGAATTAGGATGACCAGCAACATTCTTCGGCTCAGAACTCTTCTTATCTAATGACTGCAGAGAAGAGCTGTACTTATTGTTTCCAGACGTCCTACTAGTTGCATTTGAATCCGACAAAGGCTCATCAGCCTGGACTTTGACTTGCGCTTCCAACTGCTGTAATAAATAATAAAAATAATAGTTAATACCATTATTAAACCCAATTTATACCACAAACTCCAAGTTTCAGATGAGGAAAGTATACTTTTAGAAGCGCCGCATGCTTTGCATCCTCTTCTGTAAGGTCCTCTTGACTTTTACTTCCGGTGACTTTTTTTAAAAATACTTCATACTCCTCCATCGTCATTGCGTCCAACTCCTGCTTCACCGTCTGCAACAAATACATACCAAAATAATCAACAAATATCATCAAATCCTGTATAAAAAACACACTTTTTAACAAATAAAAAGCAGAGCGGACCTAAAAAAATTTATTATTTACTCTCCCAACCTTTTATAAATAAAATGTGTGAATGAAACAAGGTAAATATTTGGATATCGACAGTAGAAATGGTTCTTATCGGTTCGGACCTTATCCGTCCAGTGGATAACCTCTATCTCCTAATAAAGTCTGACATTTCTTCAATTCTACTTACTTGTTTACAGTTGTTTGGTGTATCCATAATGGGTTTGATGGTTGGGATATCCCTCAGGTTATGCAGGGTCAAGTGAAAGGTCAGAGGTCAGCTTTACGGAGTTATTGACTAAATGGACTAACTATCACACCACGAGTCTGTGGGTTATTCAGAGTGGGTGGGTGGAGTTGAGATCGGGGTGGTCCGTCCGTGCTGACTTTATCGATAAGAACACACACATTGGATAATATCCGGGGCTTATCATCCGTTTTGATAAGACGTTTTTTCTGGAACATCCACGAGGGGGACATTTATTGAGGTAATTTACATCATCTTTCTTCCCCCGTTCGTCGTCCTGGAAACCAGGGAATGTCAACTTTTGTTCTGACTAAATTCTAATCTTCTTCTAAAACCATCCTACTTTATTTTTAGAAATATATTCCAGAATTATTTACATTTTTATTAATAGTAAACCCTTTTGGTTTAATTAATTATTAATTCTTCTTATTTCCATTTTTATTTCCTCTATAATAAAATTATTTGTCCACGCTTCCTCTTCAACCGATATTCCCTCCCTTCCTTAGAAACGGGTTTTATTAAAAACCCGGATAGTTTAGGGTGGTGGGGGTGCCGTGGGGGGTTAAATGGAGGTTGAGGTGTGGAATATTTGAGGGTTTTTCCGGGTTTTTTCGGTATTAAAAATGGTAAAAGTTAACGTTAATTATTTTGGGTTTGTGTGATGTGGGCTGACTGGATGATGGTTTAGTTTATGAGCTGGAAATGAGGCAGATAGGGTTTTCCTATCGTGTTGCTCCCTCTCTCGGAACTACACAGGGCCGTATACATCATTTTAACAAATAGACAATTCTTTTTAACCCAGGGGGGACTCCACTTTTTCAGGGGGTTTTTTCATAATATGGGATTGGACATTTTGGGGCGTTTTTAAGGGGGATTGTAGTATTTTGGGGGGTTTTTTAAGGGGATTGTAGTTTTTTTGGGGGTTGTTTAAGTAAGGGGGATTTAATTTTTTGGGGGTTATTTTGAGGGGTTTGTAG